>JBBPUL010000322.1:0-24209 GCA_038094675.1 Spongispora temasekensis | reverse complement strand
GATGCATTACGATTCTCTATCTTTAGCTCTGATGTATCAGTATCGACACTGTCTCATGGACATGGATTATTGGACAACTACTATGATACAGAATGGGCATGGTACGGATTGTTACGGATCTACCTATTCAACATCCAGCATCTCTAGCTTAATGGTGATCTCCTCCATCCGACTCATCAGTGTCAACAGGATGCCTTGCTGCCACATCAGCTCACTACAGAGCCTGTCCTGCTCTCTCCCAACCTCCATCCTTCCATCCTGTCTTCGCCTGCTCGATTCCACATGTGGCTCCATCAAGTTTATGGTCATCACCAGGTACTGGATGGGTGGTCATGTTGTTTGGGCTGGTCGTTTGCCTGTGGGTTTTGACAATCCCGCTTGCATCAGTCTCAGACCTGTGCACTGTTAGTCATTTATCTTTTGCGGATTAGTGTGCTTACTGTCTTTCACCTGATCACCTCTCCCTGCTGCCCTACTGCACTATGCTTTGAGGCCTGCACATTGAGCGCATGCCACCCCTTCTCTCCCAACGCATGTTGCATTGGCCTTTGCGCACTTGTCACAGGGGTCTGCTGCAATCTTGGCGGTGTCATCCTCATCTTCTTCAGCCTTCTCTTCCCCATCCTCGTCACCACCTTCCTTGTCACTCGTCTCTACACAAGGATGCTAGTGAATGTCAGCATGTCTCTCGTGGTTCCATTCGGTGTTGTAGAGCTCCATATGGCTCTAGGTAGATATCCTTCATTTTCTTATTATTTTGCCCTCTCCCTTCCCTTAGTCTGCTTGAGGCCAGTCATAGTCCGGTAGTCCAGACTCTTTTTACTGTGATAGTCCGGTCCATTGGCTGCCTTTCCCATGGTCCAGACTAGCTTTGTTTTATTTGTTTTCATTTACTCTTTCTGTTTAGAGTTCATTTTTACTACATTTAGCCTAGTACATAGTCCAGAGACATGCAAAGGACTATAAAGCTTTGTATTGGCTTTAAAAATACATCTTTTCCTGCTCCCATCATCTAAAGAGCTGTTCTGGACTGTCTTCCAACAGTTCTGCTCCTCTCCCTTCACTCTTCTTCACCAACTGACTGACCGGACTATTTTTCCCACGCTCTGGCCAACCCAGACTATCGCAGGACTACCTCCTTGAAGGCTCAGCAAACCTCCCAACTCTTCCCAAACCATAAGATCTCTGAGACGACACCCCACTCACACCTTACAGTGTATTTTTAATCTCTACAGCATACTCACCTTGCTCATCCATGCTGTCATCACGGCAAGCCTCCATCTCTTTGGCTTCTCCCCCTGTTTAGCATCGCCACTGCTGCCTCTGCTTCTGCCTCGCTCACCACTGCCACTGCTTCTACCTCCATCTGTGTCATAGGGGGTGTCTTCTTCTGGGGCATGACGACAGGTGCAGGCTTTGCCTCGGCAGTCTGGTACTCACGCCATTATCAGTACATTTATTCTGCATTGCGGAACTCCTTGGCAATCTTCTCCTTGATCTCTGTGTCAAGACCGAGGTCTTCTGCACAGTCCCTCATGGCAAGGAAGGTCACCTGATTTTTTTTAGTTAGCTTGTGTCATTCGAGATCAAATGACTATGTACCCGTTTCCCCTCAAATACCCCACACCAGTACTCCTGCTCCTCCCACAGCTCCTCCATGTTGTCCAGCATCACCTTCATCTCAGCGAACAGTGCTTCGAGCATGCTCTTGAACTCCTGCCATGCCACGGCGCATTGCTCTGCCTTCGGGTTAGGCCTGTTAATTGAAGGCATTCTCGAGAGACATTGTCTTCAGGTTGTAGATGAAGCAAATGGTGATGGGTAGAGAGGGAGTGGAAGGAAAGGACGAAGAAGAGAGTCACATTTGGTCTTTTCTGCATTCCACTTATTCACATTCCCATGCCTTCGACGTGTCTGGCATTGTGCACTGCCACTCCATATCAGCTCTCTCACAATCGGTATAGTCACTGCACTAACTGGAGACAGTCAGTATCATAGTCCCCTGCAGATGTAGAGAGCCACAGCTCTCTAGGTTGATATAGAGCCTTTTCCTGATGGCCCCAAGGCTTGCCCGGCCATCTTGGTTTCTTTACAGGGTCGTCCATTCCGTTCCATCCCATCCTTGATCTGTGAGCATGGTAAGTCATTTCATCATCAGACCGGGCTGACCTTACGTCAGACTGAGTCTTTTTCCTTCTCACAATCTACTATCTATGCACCAACCACAATCCTTACATATTCCATTATGCACACATGCTACATGCTCCCTTACTTACGATTTCTTGATATGTTTCTCTTATTCTGTTGCTTTAGCTATGACTCTACAATGACTAAGTGCCTCAGTTGATACCAGGCATCTCTTTTTATACTGCCCTCAGGCCATTGGAAATATCTCTTTGTCAGTTGTGAAGATCACCTTGTCTCACTCATCCTCGCCCTCATTCTTGCTGTCCCTGCCTCGCCCATTGCCATGCAGGCCTTCGTTCTTCTCACTGTACCTGTTGCTGGTGAATCCATCCATTCCATCCTCTTGCCTTGCCCGTTGCATGCACTCATATTCTGAACTTGTTATCGACTCATTATCATTCTGCCCTCGTCTTACAACCATCTCGTTCGGTCTTTCTGCCTGTCTTTCTCTCCTTGAAGTCTCGTACCTTGCTGAACACCTCTCATTCCATTCTGTTCTGTTCCATGATGGAAACTCAAGAAACTGTGTTGGTTGATCATTTCCAATGACTGGATCTCTTTCACAGCACCCCTGTAGCCTTTAAGAACCCCTTGGATGAACCACTCACATATCATATCACACAAGAGACAGTCTTTTCACCACCTTCCCTCCATCTATAGGTCACTCACCTCGAGGCTATCCATTCACACAATGTCATTCATTGTGACATCAAACCAGGTAATTGTTACGATCGGCCCCTTTTCTTTTCCTTCCTCGCTCTCTTTTACCTTGTATCACTTAAACGCGCACAGCTCTTCCACTTAGTCAGCATTCACGGCTGTGCGTTTCCTTATCTCTTATCTCTGACTCATGCGTTCCATGGTATTCCGTGTAGTTCTATCATGCGCAGCCTTCTGACTCGTTTCACGCTGTGCTTGACTCATTTCCCTTATCTCCAGTTACCATATTCAGCTTTCTCTCTTCTTAAGCTATGGCACTGCTTGGTCTGTGCGCAGAACTCTCTACATATAAATAGGGTGTAGCACAAGCGATGTATCTCCAGCTTGAGCCTACTCGAGATAGCAATCTATTGCGTCTTTGACCCTCTCACTCCCCTCTGCTCTCCCTTCGAACCACTTGGCCTCGCAGCGTCTTCGCTCGAGGATACTCTGCCTTCGTCTTCGACGTCGCTACATACTCACCTAGGCGGAGTAGTGACTAGTCTCTGCACATTACATGTAGGACCTATGCCCCTCGTCTTCGTCTCGCAGCTTTAGGTTGCGCATCGAGTCTACGGCTGACGCTACCCACGCCTGTCGTAACAAAAGGCTCAAGCTCTTCGAACGCAACTACCCTTGCTGTAGCTCGCAGCCATTTCGGCTCCTCCGTCACCTCTGAAGCGGCGCCCCCGCCCACCACCACCATCGCCCCTCGTAACCTCTCCCTCTTGGAGGTCTACTATGCCCCCTAGTCCTAGCTCCGGAACCCCCACACCCCCATCACCACTTACCCCGAATCCCCCATCCCCAATGTCTTCGAAACCCACCGAACTCCGCCTCGCCCAACCCAAGGCCTTCACAGGCAAGCAACGCGATGCCATGCCTTGGCTTCGCTCAGTCCTTCGATACCTTGCCGTCAACGTCGACATCTACTTGACGGATGAAAAGAAGATCGGTTTCGCCCTGTCATTTATGAACGATGGGAACGCCCTTACCTGGGTGGATACCTTCACGGAGAAAAGCATGCGAGGAACCAACATGGCCCTTGGGTCCTGGGACGACTTTGTCAAAGAGTTCAAGGCTCACTTCGAGAGCCCCAACACCGCCGCCAACGCCCTGACCTGGCTGGCCACTTACCGCATCAACGAGCGACGCGATGGGACCTTCCAACCGTCCCTCAACCAGTACATCTCCGAGTTCCGCAACCAGGTCAGCTTAGCAGGGCTCAACGAGGCAGCTACCATCTGCCACTACTTCTCTACAGGCATCCCCCCTTCGCTCTCGGAAAAGGTGTACCTTATGGACACCGTCCCCACCACCATTGACGATTGGATCAAGAATGCCTCTCGTCTTGACGACCAGCACAAACGTGCAAAGCTTGTTGCCCACCAGCACAAGCACTCCTCGACTCCCACCTTCGTCCCTCGTCCCACTCAGACCTCTTGTGACAAGGATCCCAACGCCATGGATGTGGATGCCATCCGCATTCCCAAACTCACCCCTGAAGAGCACGAACGCTGCTTCAAACAAGGACTCTGCCTCCGCTGTAGAAAATTGGGTCATTTTTCCAACAAATGCCCCACCTTCAAAGATCTTCCCCCACGCCCTAAAACCGACCGAAAGGTCGCCAAAGCCGAAGAAGACGTACCAGGTCTTGTCGACGAAGATGACGATAAAGACCTTCACGTAGAGGCTGTGGGGATAAAGGATTTTTGAAAGGGAGGACTCCTTCGACGCAAGTACCTCCCAAACGTTTTGTTTCTTGTGCGCCTGTACTAGTATCCACATCAAATAGAGCTATGTGTATCCCCATTCAGCTCATGGTACCCTCGCACACTATGAAAGTCGTCGACTCCCCTGCTCTCGTTGACTCTGGAGCAGAAATCTCTTGCCTTGACTGGGCCTTTGCCCGAAAACATCGACTCCCCCGCACCCACCTCAAACAACCTATCCGCGTTCGCAACGTGGATCAATCCGCGAACTCTAATGGAGATATCCTGTTCTCCACTGAGCTCTACGTCTCCGTCAGGGAAGGAGTTACCCAAAAGGTACTCTTTTACCTCATGAACTGCGGAAAGGAAAACGTTATCCTAGGCCTCCCCTGGCTCCGCCTTGCTAACCCAACAATTGATTGGGAAAAGCAAACCATCTCCATCCCAGAGGTCCTCGATCAATCCGCGGATCTTTACCATGCCTACGTCGCTGACCAAAAGCGACACGACTCTCACTACCGCGCCCCACCTCTACGAGGCTTTGGGGAAACCTCGATCCGGCATGTCAACACAACCCCTGAAACCCACAGGCACCTACACACGTACCTGGACATCCAATCCGAGAAACAATGGCAGCATCAAACCCTCAGCCATTACTCGATCAACCATGTCACCCGAGGAGGACCATACATCCTGCCCTCTGCCACCATTGCCCGCTACTCCGAAGCTACCAAACTTGCGGAGAAAGCCGGAACCCAAACCTAGGAAGTTACCCTGCCTCCAGAATACTCTGACTTCACCAAAGTCTTCGAGGAAAAGGACTGTGAATCCCTTCCTCCATCTCGACCTTATGATCATGAGATTAATCTTGATGAGTCCTTTGTCCCGAAGATCGGGAAAATATACCCCTTGTCCCCCAAAGAGCAAAAGGTGACCGAAGCCTTCCTAGAGGAAAACCTTCGCTCTGGGAAAATTTGCCCCTCTAAGTCCCTGCAAGCCTCCCCTTTTTTCTTCATCAAAAAAAAGGACGGCAAACTTCGCCCATGCCAGGACTATCGGTACCTAAACGAGCACACCATCCGCGACACCTACCCCCTTCCTCTCATCTCCGACCTCATCGACAAGCTCAAAGGAGCTAACGTCTTTACCAAATTCGACGTCCGCTGGGGTTATAACAATGTACGCATCAAGGATGGTCACCAATGGAAAGGAGCTTTCATCACTCACAAAGGCCTTTTTGAACCCATGGTCATGTTTTTCGGCATGAACAACTCCCCGTCCACCTTTCAGCGGTTTATGAACGACTCCTTCCGCGACATGATAGCCGAAGGATGGCTCGTCATCTACATGGATGACCTGCTCATCTTTTCCCCCGACAACGAATCCCACACTGAACGAACCCGTCGCGTCCTCCAACGAATGATGGAGTTAGATCTCCACTTACGGCTCAACAAGTGCAAGTTCACCACCACAGAGGTTGAATACCTCGGCATGATCGTCAAACCAGGTGAACTAGCCATGGATCCCGTCAAACTCGACGGAATCGCCTCCTGGCCCATCCCGAAGAAAGTAAAGGACGTGCGCTCCTTCCTAGGATTCGCAAACTTCTACTGGCACTTCATCCCTTCCTACTCTGACATCGCCCGCCCCCTCATCAACTTAACCAAGAAAACTGCTGCGTGGCTTTGGACCCCCCAATGCCAAAACTCCTTTGACGAGCTCAAGAAGCTCTTCCTCTCCAGACCCATCCTCCGCCTCCCCGACCTCTCCAAACCTTTTGCGGTCGCCACTGATGCATCATGAGATGCCACTGGCGCCATCCTCCTCCAAACGGACTCGAATGGGGACTGGCACCCCTGTTCCTACCTCTCCCAGTCATTCTCCCCAGCAGAACGCAACTACGACATCTTTGACAGAGAACTCTTAGCCATCATCCGAGCTCTCAAAGCCTGGCGACATTACCTTTGCGGTTCTCAACACCCCGTCCAGGTCTTCACCGACCACAAGAACCTAACGTATTTTTGTCAACCGCAGAATCTCAACCGTCGCCAGGCGCAATGGCTCCTTGACCTCGCGGATTTTGATCTCAAGATGACCCACATCCCCAGCTCTCTGCTCTCTGGCCCCGATGCTCTCTCCCGACGTCCCGACCGACTCTCGTCCGAATCTGACAACCAAGCCGTTACTCTACTCCCAGAAACCCTCTTCGTCTGGGTCGTGGACTCTGTCCTCACAACCGCTATCCGGAAACACTCCGCTGACGATGAACTTGTCACCCGCCTCCGTGCTGACCTTGAGGGTCCTACCGCCGCCCCAAACCTTCGCAATCGCCTCTCCGATTGGCAATTCAAGGAGAATCTCCTGTGTTATCGCGACCGCATCTACGTCCCCGAACCCAAGCGCCTCTCCGTCATCAAGCGCGCCCATGACCACCCCTCCGCCGGCCACCCCGGCTACTTAAAGACCTGCCAACTTATCGCTCACAACTTTTGGTGGCCCAGCCTTGCTACTCAGGTTCGCCGTTATGTCGAAGGCTGTGCCGTGTGCCAACAAAACAAAGCTAACACTCACCCCACCATCCCACCGCTCTCCCCGATCAAGTCCCTTGCCTCCCGCCCTTTCCAACAGGTCTCCTGCGACCTTATCACCGACCTCCCGTTATCTAACGGTTTTGATAGCCTGTTGGTCGTGGTCGACCACGGGCTTACTAAGGGGGTAATTCTCTGCCCTACTAAGAAACAGATCACCGCTGAGGGAGTAGCTACCCTCTTTTTCCACAAAGTCTATCGCCGCTGGGGCCTCTACGACAAAATCATCTCTGATCGCGGTCCACAGTTTGCATCCACCTTCGCTCGGGAGCTTGGAAAGCTCCTGAAATATGACCTCTCCTTATCCACAGCCTACCACCCCCAATCTGATGGGGAAACCAAATGTGTCAACCAAGAGGTTGAAACGTACCTCCGGATCTTTTGCGGAAACAATCCAACCGCATGGGCCGACCATATCACCCATGCAGAATTCACGCATAACCACCGCCCCCACTCCGTCACTGGCAAATCGCCGTTTTACCTCATGTACGGCTTCGAACCTCATGCTCTCCCCACGGTCCTCGCGGAAACTCCACTTCCAGCCCTGGAAGAACGCCTCAAGGCCCTGTCCGCAGCAAGGAATGAGGCACTTGCTGCCCATGAACTCGCACGCCAGGTGATGGCATCCCGAACACGCCGCTCATTCACCCCATTCTCAAAAGGAGACAAGGTGTGGTTAGAAGTGAAGAACCTCAACCGCCGCATCGCGAACCCCAAATTCGCACCCAAAAGAGAAGGACCCTTCATTATCACGGACGTCCTATCTCCCCTAACATACAAACTCCGACTCCCGGTAACATGGAAGATCCACCCCGTGTTTCACACTTCCCTCTTATCGCCCTATCGCGAAAACAGCGTACACGGCCCGAACTTCCCGGCTCCACCCCCAGAACTAATAGAAGGCGAAGAGGAATACGAGATTGAGAAGGTCTTATGCCACCGAGGCACACCACGTTCCCGCATGTTCCTGATCCGATGGAAGGGCTACACCGCAGAAGAAGACTCTTGGGTTCCAGAATGGAACTTGAAAAATGCAAAGTCCGCCTTAAGGGAGTATAAAGACCTTCACCCAAAAGCCTTCCCACCCTCAAAGCAGTAGCTTCCCCCCTCACAACGCCCAACACAGTCTTCTCCCCCTCGCCTCTCCGCTTCTCGTTTAGCATGTCTAGCAATGTCTCAACCGTATCCCTCTCGTCGCCTTCTTCCTTGTCCGTTTCAGTACCTCCTACGGAGGACCATCTTGCTTCGTCGCCGCGCACCCCTTCTCCGCCGATGGCCAACGCTCCTCATCATGAGGATGCTGTGGTACTGGCAGTGGACAATCTTCCTCCTAGCCCAGGCTCTCCATATACTGTCCCCGTCCTCGACCCGCCCGCCGACGCCCCGACCCCAGTAATCTCGGTCGACATCCCCATACACGCCCACACCCTTCGGTCCTCCGACCCCACCGATGATGAGCGTAGCGCGCTCCACGAGTTCCTTACGGACCCTCATATGTTCACAGGAATCTCCGCCTTTACCGACCCCTCTTCTTTGTTCTTCCTTTTATTCATGCTCTACCTCCAACTGGAGAGACTCCCCCATCTGTTCCAATCTCTCATCGGCAATGACCATTGTGGTATCACCCTCATCGGGGCCTCCATTTGGAACATCCACTCCTGGGCCATGGGGCATATCCACGACGTGGCCCACCAGATGGGTTACCTAGAATTCATCCAAGACATCGACAGGTACCTCCGGGAGACCGCTGCCATCACAGTTCCCACCAACATCTCCATCACGGGTTTCGCCCTTCGCTCCCCATCCCCCTCGCCCTCCGAAATCATTCAGGACTCGGTCTCTGCGGTCGGTGACACCCCCAGTGCCTCATCCTCCCCCCTCGACCCCATGGAAGCGTTGGCTATCGATGCCCTCCAGGCCCGCTTCGACCGAATTCAAGAGGCAATGGTCCAACGTCGTATCCTGCAGGGAGATCTACCCTGCCCCAGTGACCATCATTGCTATCGCGACTCATGTTTCGTTTGTCACAGGCTTGGACATATCCGGGTCCATTGCCCTCACTACATATGCCCCTTCTGTCGCCGCTGCTCCCCCGGTCACACTCAGGCCGCCTGCCCCTTTCGAAACCGCCGCTCCCCACCTAGCTCGTCTTCGTCCTCCGCCTCCTCCCACAGCTCCTGCCAATCCCGGGGGTCCTTTCGGTCCCACGCCTCCAACACTTCCCGCCGCTCTCAGCGCTCTGGCCGCGCGCTTCCAGTCCCTCCGCCTAGATCCCCGCCAGCACTAGATGAAGATGACGACTTCCACTTCGACTCGGTCGGAGAAAGTAACATGTGCGGATCACCCGTCGGATCTTGCCGTGGTTTGTAAAGAAGTCTCACTAGGGTTTCGACCCTACTAAGGGGGTAATGTTACGATCGGCCCCTTTTCTTTTCCTTCCTCGCTCTCTTTTACCTTGTATCACTTAAACGCGCACAGCTCTTCCACTTAGTCAGCGTTCACGGCTGTGCGTTTCCTTATCTCTTATCTCTGACTCATGCGTTCCATGGTATTCCATGTAGTTCTATCACGCGCAGCCTTCTGACTCGTTTCACGCTGTACTTGACTCATTTCCCTTATCTCCAGTTACCATATTCAGCTTTCTCTCTTCTTAAGCTATGGCACTGCTTGGTCTGTGCGCAGAACTCTCTACATATAAATAGGGTGTAGCACAAGCGATGTATCTCCAGCTTGAGCCTACTCGAGATAGCAATCTATTGCGTCTTTGACCCTCTCACTCCCCTTTGCTCTCCCTTCGAACCACTTGGCCTCGCAGCGTCTTCGCTCGAGGATACTCTGCCTTCGTCTTCGACGTCGCTACATACTCGCCTAGGCGGAGTAGTGACTAGTCTCTGCACATTACGTGTAGGACCTACGCCCCTCGTCTTCGTCTCGCAGCTTTAGGTTGTGCATCGAGTCTACGGCTGACGCTACCCGTGCCTGTCGTAACAGTAATATCCTCATTGGGGACACTGCATGAAATGATGTGCTGTACTTGGTAGATTTTAGTGCCACCCATCAGTAGTATCGGGATTCCCGCACCCATATTCATATTCCGTTTCAAGAGGGCTTACCTTTCATTGGGACACCAGCATTTGCATCCATCAACACTCACCAGAGCAACGAGCTCAGTCATAGAGACAATTTGGAGTCTCTATGTTACCTGCTGATCTATCTTACAGTGAGGTGCAAAACTATTGTAATGCCTAACCCCAAACCAGGGCACACAGTGCCCCACAATCAGTCGTGGGAATTTCACTTTGCTTTGGTGGGAACAAATAAAGTACATACCATTGGCTACAACGTTGTCCCCAGGGTCATGTGATCTGGTTCACACGCTCCCAAGATACATCCATTTCAAAACAGCAATATCATTGCAATAGTTTTGCACCTTTCACTCAACACATTGAAATCAAATCTTATGTGGTCATGTTTGGTCATACAAACAAATATAAATGTACCAGGATCATGTCTAATTGTAAAATAGTTCACATATACCTTTGTTCTCTCCCATAACCATTATAAAATCCATCTCCCCTATTCAAAAATGGAAAATCCTCTCTATGCATGGTGATGATAAATCTGTCAACTGTATTCCATCTTCTACTGGTCTCTATCTGTCTACCATATTCATAATATGCTCCAAAGAGCATTCTGAGCTTCAGAAAGCTACTGGAGGTTATATATCCAAGCTTTCCATAGCCAATGCCTGCCATTCCATTTGTCTCATCTGCCCTAGCAAGGCAGAAAATGCTGTCCAGGTGACTAATGCAGTCACCAATAGTCTACTGGACTGTCTCTACTCCCACATTATGCAGACACTTGAAGAGCAGGAGCATGAAAGCTGTGGTGAAGTAAAAATACCCTCTGCTAAACTGTTGCAATATTATTGCTGTTTTGAAATGGATGTATCTTGGGTGTGTGTGAAACAAATCACATGACTGTGGGGACAAAGGTATAGCTAGAGGTATGATCTTTATTTTGTCCCACCAAAGTAAAGTGAAATTCCCGCCACCATTGCTCTGATGTCAGTTAAGCACATTGATCCATTGACCAAGTGTCGCATTCTCCTTTTTTTGGGGTTCGACTGGTTGTGCTCGACTCTTTTTCAATGTCACATCACTGTCTGGTATGGGGCCTACCAATGGTTGCACCATAGCACATTCATTTAGAATCCAAAGAAAATGTACATATGTTTATGCTTTTTTGACAAAGCACATTCATGAGCCAACTCTGTCAGCCTCTGAACAACATCAGCAAATCACAGAAGAGCTGTAGGTGGCTGTACAGCTAGCTACAGACAACTACAGTTGTTACAAAGGTACAGAAAGGTCTCCCTCTGTACAGGACTTAAAATATGCTTAAAAGGTGATAATATACTGATTGCTTGCATTTTATCACTCAAATTTTACTCTGTACCATCCTGTGGTAGTCTGTAAGCCTGTAGTCTTGTCTATAAAAGGGTGATTTGCTGATGAATGGACTGTTCTTGTGAATCCAACTGTTCAATAGCTTCTTCATAGTCTTCAACCGCATTTAATTTGTCAACCAGACAGACCTCTTCCACCAAATTTCCACCACATCAGCAAATCACCCTTTTATAGACAGGACTACAGGCTTACAGACCACCACAGGGTGGTACAGAGTAAAATTTGAGTGATAAAATGCGAGCAATCAGTATATTATCACCTTTTAAGCATATTTTAAGTCCTATACAGAGGGAGACCTTTCTGTACCTTTGTAACAACTGTAGTTGTCTGTAGCTAGCTGTACAGCCACCTACAGCTCTTCTGTGATTTGCTGATGCAGTGTTAAGCCATTCTTCATTGACTTCCGAAATGCACTGATTAGCTTTTAATGTGGCATTAAGCAGGTCCCGTCGCTCTCAAGTCTGATTCTCCAGCTTCTCGAGCCCTTTTTTTAGAAGGTCGATAGGTTTCATGGGTGTGGGCATGGGCATAGTATAGGATTCGGGTCATAGTTGCCACATTGGGGTTAAGTTTGGCATTAATTATATAACTTTTATTCCAAATTTAGACATATATTCCGAAACCCCACAGTAACATATGGGTTTTCACCCATTGATTTAGGCCATGGGTTATGGGGTATTGGGTATGGTTGCAATTCCCTGCATACCAACTCGGGAACTCCAAAAATCCATGGGTTATGAGGGGTCATGGGTTGTATATGGTATGGGTTACAAGGGGTTCTACTGTACATAGGATCCGGTAGCATACGAAGCAAGTACTACAGGTAATGATACGTCTTCAAGCAACCCTACGGCGAATATTCCGCCCTTCAGAGTAGTAGTTGGATGGCGCAGCAGCAGGCTCTTGCCGAAACGCCCGCTTGGCGTTCGTAACGCTGCATGACTCCACTTCTCTGACCGTCTTAAACGCATCCATGAAGACCTCGAAGACAGCTGCATGAGTAAGAGGAGCACTTGTGTCGGGATCACGAGAGCTCCGTATCAACTTGTACAAATGGCTGACAAAAGGCTTCAAAATAAGGCGCGAAATGGTCCAGCACACTTCCCGAAAGCATTTCTGATCATGAAGAGCTTCGATATCGTTGACTGTCTTCGCCGAAGCCCACTGCTTGAGACAAGTCTGTTCAATTATCTTGTCGCGACAGATTTCATTTGGTGCTTGATAGAGCACACAGACCCAAACGAAAACGTAGATGAGGGACTCTAAGTCGTGCGAGAACGTGTGTACAAAGCCCTCACGCGGGTCAATGTACTCGTGCAAGAGGTCGATGCTCATGAATGGTATCGTGCCCTGCATCATAATAGTGTCGAGTACCGAACAAAGCGAAAAAGACGAAATACCTACGGTGCAGTGACCACTGGATACCCCTTGTTTCTCCCTGTTCAGCAAGCTAGAATAATCGAAGTCGATGAATAATCCGCGTCGAAACTTCTTCTCAGCAATGATGGCTTCTCGTTCTCATTCATCGTCCGATATGGCACCAGGCCAAGGCGTTTGACAGGTAAAGATAAGGATGTTGTTAATACTAACGTCGCGGTGAAGGATACAGTACGTGTCCACAAGAGCACTATGAACTGAAAAGGGAAAATAAGTGGCGGGCATTGGAATCAAATTCGGTATGCTTACCGTGCACGATATCTACAAAATGCTCAGGTGAAATTGATTAGGGGCTCGCCTATGGGAGTCATTAGGATGCGTCGATGGATGCGTGTCTCGAACACTACGTTCTTGACCAAAAATGGAGGGTGGCACAGGTCCGTTGTTTCGTCGATGCCGTTCAGCTGGACCGTCCATGCTTCGACCAGTTGAGGGACACCTAAAAGTCCGATGATCTTTTTCAAGATCTCCTCCTCCGTGATCTTCCTCCCTTTGTGAGTCCAATAGTCCTTCATGACAAAGAATTTCTTTCCCCGCTTGACGAGCCAGGAACTTGTCGCTCTGCCGCGGATCAGCTGGCTGGAAAATATGGGGCATACGATGGTATACGGAACTTTGCCGACATATATCAGCTGAGATTTCTTGACGGCGGAAGCGGTGCGGGGGCGAAATAGGAAGGAAGGGGACAAAGATGAATCGACGAACGTTGGATCAAATCCGAGTGATGTGGGGCTTCCGAACGCAAGAACGTACAAGATGCGAGCAAAAAGGTCTGCGGACTTATGAAGATTATGTCCTAAAGAATGGATGGCGCCAGAGCGGTCGAACAGATGGATGCGAAATTCTTGCTGAGCGATGGAGATAGCGACAACAAAACGTCGACAGGGCTGTGACATGAAGACAGCATAAGTCTTGCGGGTGATATTCCGTCGCAATTGAGCGCTGAATGCAGAAGATGTGAGTTCAAGGAACGAGATGACATTGCGCCACGCCAAGCCATCACAAGGATCGAGCTGATCACAGAAAACCAAGTCTGGCTTGATGGAGAGCTGTGTGTTCCCCACCGGTTTAACAGCGTACTGTGAAGACCAAATGCGCAGGGGATGATTTGTCTTGGAGCTTGGTGACGGTGTAAGGTGGAGTCCCTTCCATCCTTCCGGCGAGGACTGGCTAGAATCTTGAGTTTGAGGGGGCAGAAACGCTGAAACGATCTGGTTTAACCAGGCGGCAACAAGAGTTTCTTCGGAGCCAGCGAGAGGTATGACGGTTGCCTGGATAGTCTCTTGCACAGACGTCCCAGGGACGGTGCGGGTGATGGACTCCCGTCTGAGTGGACCAGCCTTTCGGTTCGAACTCGCAGTGGTGGCAGTCTGCTTGGACTGCTTACCAGCGGCCTTGGATTGGTGTTTGGTGATGGATGTACGTGCAGTCGAGTTAGACTTGGATTTGCGGGTTTTCGAGCCCGAAGAGACTGATCTGACAGCAACTATGTAATGCGAGTTGATGCAATGAAGTTGAAATAAGGGACTTGGACTTACGAATCTTTTTTGAGCCTGAAGAGGTGGAGCTGGCGGCAACCGATAGAGGCCAACGCAGTGGACTTGGGATAAGGGCGGGTTCCCAGTGACTGCTAACAAAAAGTCGTGTCTGCCCGTGCGTCAAGTTACGAGCCTTAATTTGAGAGATGCTCTTGGCGACATCTGAGAGTTGGCACCAGTATATGATGTAATTGCCTTTGAGCCCAGCCTGCTCATATATTGTGGCATTTTCAAGCTCGGTGGTGAGTTCGACATCGAGAGTGGTGGCTTTAAAACTTCTACCGTCCAGTGGAACTGAGGATGTTTTGGGGTGGAGAGGAGTGATAGGCTGATAGCGAGTTCAGTTATCGCATTTCGGACTAGAGGAGGCGGGGTGGTAGTCATTTCCAAGGTTCGGATACTCATGAAAGCGACCTAACGACGAGGCAACATTCCAATTCCGACTGACATTTGACATGTTGATGTGTGGTTTGCCTAAGTACTACAGCAGACAAGAGAATAAGAAATTATCTACTTGCTGCAATTTCACGTCGATATATGTATGGCGGTAACATGGTCAGCCCGACTCAGAGGTGGACCCATCCACATCATAGGCCCCGAGTCCGTGGTCCTTCAGGTATTCCAGCACGGCTGCTAGCGCAATCTTCGCACCCTTTCCGTTGACCTTGTTCAACTTGTGGTTCCGTCGGTTCTCATTAAGAAAGGTAGTGGCTTGTTCCAGGTCGACTCCCTTTAAACACATGCCAAGCTTCAGCATCCCTTGTGTCAGCGGCGTGATCTCTGCACAACACTGAGCGAAATATCCAAATGGCTCATCGTCATACACGCCAGCCTGAGTGGTTGCCATCAGCAAAACAAAAACTAGAGTGACGTCGACTTGCCTGGGCCAGGAGTGGACAGACATACGCCGAGAAAAGGTCGTACGCCTTGATTGGCTCCAGTCGCTTCAGGTGGCATGTTGTGACAACATTCCATTTGTCATCGGCGTCTTCGTGGCTGGCTCGGAAGTCCTCGATGATGGAAACAAACTTACTGCGCTTGTCTGAGGACGTCGAGTCCATTGTTGCTGTGGACCTGGTTGGAAAAGTTGTGTGCGTTGACCTGCCCACACTCTGAGTATTCAAACGGTGATATGTACCCAATTCCTGTATAGCAGATTGAGCAACACGTCGCCGAGATAGTAATAATATGTGCAACATACCTCTACGGGTTCAAGGTCAAAAACAGGGTCCACACCCGGTTTGACTTCGAGGTCAAATAACCCCACATCGGTGTTGGAGACGAACTGGCCATCTACCCAGTTGAACAGGATCGATTGGTGGGGGGCCATTGACACCAAGGAGTGCGGTATGCCATTAGTGGCGTTGCGGTTGAGTTGCTCTAAGACGAGAGCAACTACTTGGTGCCAGCCGATGCAGCCATCTGCATTGACTTCGAGGGGGAAGGCGGTGACGGACGACTGTCCTGAAGCTCGGTCAACAGTGATACGAATCTTCGCGTTGACCTTTCTCCCAGCTCCAGGAGATGGGTTGGCCGTTGTTGCCTGCACGTCCTCCATCGGAACGTCCTCTGAAGTGGTACCCAGGGACCCAGCGCGGGACAACTCGTGTTGTATACGCAATACAACTTTGTCTAGCTTATCTGTAGTCCTGAACCTGAGACCAAGTTCCTCGTGCCCTAGCTTTTTCAGCGCGGGGAGGGACACAGGCTGTCCTGCTTTCCGTTTCTCTAACAAGTCTTGAAGCTTTCCTAACTGAGAAGGCGCCATTAGCAGAAGAAGCAAATGTACTTTGTTACCTTGCTTGCTATGGCGCTGCAAACCCCAAATAAATAAATCACACACACATAAATTCCCGCGCGTTCGAGACGTGGCTGCGCGGTACATAAACACCCACGGTGCGCGGTACAGATAAGCCCTGCGCGTTTGAGGCACTGACTGCACATTATAGATACAGTACACAACCGAGACGCGCGCAACTCGATCTTTTCTATGGTGCTGCAAACCCCAAATAATTCACACACGTAATTCTTGCGCGCGCGCGTTATACACTGGACATATGCGCGATACACATAATTCCCGCGCGTTTGAGACGTGGCTGCACGTTATACACTGGCCGCGTGATACACATAAGTCCTTGGTACAGTACATATAGTAACATGGTACAACGATGGATTACAGGTTAATATCCGAATCATCGTTAGAGATCAAGGTTTGTGCAAGATTCCGACCAGTACGGTTAATAAATATATCTTCGAGACAGAAAGCAGACGACGGGGAATTGTCACGTAGCTTCTTCATCATTCCCTGCCAACATTTTTTGTAGAGCCAACCTTCGACGACATCTACTATAACGGAGTAATAGATCCAGCAAGTCCCACTCATCCTCGAGTTTCCCCATGGGCTGGGGGCTACTATCTCGCTGACATTTTCTTTTACCTAATGAATGTACTGTACAAATTTCCTACTTGTAATCCTGTAGCTTATAATGCTATCCGAGATTCTTGGTCAACTGGGGGCGTGGGAAGTTTTTTCGTTCTCCCTTGGACGTGCTCACGATGACCCGCCAATCCCGCTCAAACTCGTCCCTCGCCCTCAGACATGTCCCCGATGCACCCGCCTCCTCGCCCCCGACGCTCGGCATATCCCCAGCGTCGAGATACATGCAATAGCAATGCCATCAACAACGCAATGACGATGACAACGACGAGGACGAGGATGCTGGGTCACATGACACCCACGCCAACGCCAACAGCGATACCATCGATTGACGACATGATGATGACACTGCCCCAACGACGACCCCCGAGCAACAACAACGACAACGCGACGCCGATGTGAAGCCAACTGGTGACACGGATGACGATGTCGATGACAGTGACAAGGACGAGGACGAGGACACGCATCCAAAGCTCACATTTCACCAGTATCTGATGACTCTCCCTTACAATGGGGAGAAATGTGCAACGACGACGACGACAACACCATTTGCATGTATTTTTAGATAGTACTTAAGTTTACATAAATTACTGCATGGCACACCGTCTAAATCTTGCACGTCTGTGTGCAACCACTGTCTAAAGCGCACAGGACTTATGTGTATCACGCGGCCAGTGTATAATGCGCAGCCACGTCTCAAACGCGTGGGAATTATGTGTATCGCGCGTATGTCCAGTGTATAATGCGCGCGCGCAAGAATTACGTGTGTGAATTATTTGGGGTTTGCAGCGTCATCCTTTTCATGGTCAGACATAGTTGTTGTGCAGTCGACAGACACAGGGACAAATCAATAATGCCAAGATGTGGGCACGGCACACCAAGTATTAGTACGTAGTAAGTATATAAACCTAACTAAGAAGGATGTTGTGCCGGCGTAAAGTCATCATATGAGGCATGTCGTCATGGCGCCGGCCCATGGTGATAGGAAAGTTGGACAGTCCGAATATGATGAGATGGGTGATACAACATGAGTGGGTTGGGTCGTGGGAGAGATTGGGAAAGGTAGCGGCTGAGTGTTACGATAGGCAGAATGGGGCATGTCGGAGGGATGCGAAAGAGCCGAACCCAACACTGAGGAGACCATTGATCAACCCAAGGTCAGGAATATGGCAGGAATGTCTTGTTGAGGCCATATGCTGCATAATAATTTGACGACTTGGTCTTAGTGGAAGGATCTAAATGGGCGGCGAGTCATCAAGCTTTCATTTCATTATCGTATGGTATCGTACCATCGCCCTCCTTGTCTCAACGGAACGCCCCACCACCTGGGCCATTGTATTGACCCACCTGTGAGGGTGGGTGCATGTTTTGACTGGTACACATCAGAGTTAGTGGGCATTGCAGATGCAGGGAGCATAAGGGTGAGATAAACAGTGCCCGTCGGCATTGATGACTCGGAGGTATTTAGCATTGGAACTTTGAAGAAAAAAAGTAACAAAGCGATTAGTAAGCGGTGTGGTCAGTGCGTGAGACTTCTTACTCGCTTCAAGGTTGATATCACGCCATGCCGACCGGCAACACAGTACGAAAAGCAAGAAAATTTAACTGAAAAAGAATACCACTGCACAAAAAGCACTTCGTGAATTTACTGATGCCAGCCAATTACATGCAGATTCGTACAGTACACCATTAAAAGTAGATATCACCAAGATAGTAGCCTTCAGCCCAAGGGGAAACCCAAGGATGGTTGGGACTAGTGATCTGCTGGCCCGGCTTGGCTCAAAAGCCCCGGCTCAGGCCCGGCTCTTGGGGGCTTTGGCTTCAAGCAATAGGGTAGTTCAGATTAGAAATCGAGCCCAGATTTGGGCTCGATTTGGGCTCGTTGAGATTCGATTTGAGCAACAAGAGCCCAAATCCACCTCCGGCAATTTGAGAGAGGATTTCGGCTTGTTTTTGGCAATGCTCAGCTGAGTTTGAATTTGCTTGACTCGTCATAGCCAGAAGGGAAGGGGTGGAGATGGTTTGTGCAGACGGGCAAATCCGATGAGTCTTTCCGATCCTAGCAGCCTATGTCGGAGATCACCCAGAGCAGTGCCTCATCACATGTTGCACTGAGAATTGATGTCCCAAGTGCCTTGCACATGCCGACCTCAGAGGCGCAAATGCCCAATTCCTGCCTCACAACCAAGCACAAACAACACATGTGCCGCAAGCGCAAGCTGCTGATCAATACCCACCTGAATTCATCACTCACAGTCTTCGCCCCATCTTCTCGCCATTCTGGTCAGACCTCCCCCACGCCAACATTTTCACCTGCATAACCTCCAACATCTTACATCAACTTCTTCAAGGCCTACTCAAGGACCACCTTAAGAAATGGTGTACAGACATTGCTGGCAAGACCAACTTCGATGGGTGCTTTTGTGCAATGCCTTACTTTCCTGGGCTGCATCACTAGAAGAAAGGGATCTCCTCAATCAAGCAATGGACTGGAGGAGACCACAGGTAGCTTTAATGTGTCTTTGTGACCACTCTCATCAGAATGACTCTGCATCAAGATGTTATTAAGGCCTGCTGCATGCTCATCAACTTCATATACATCGCTCAATATCATTCCCACACAGATGACACCATCAACACATTACAGCAAGCCCTCAACGAGTTCCATGATCACAAGAAAATTTTTATCGAACTTGGATGCCAGAAACACTTTAATATTTCCAAGCTTCACTCACTCACCCACTATGTCAGCACGATTAAGATGTTTGGCAGCCTTGATGGTTTCAATATGGAATACTTAGAATGTCTGCACGTTGACTATGCCAAAAAGGCATATGCAAAGAGTAACTGCAAGGACTACACTGCCCAGATGACAAAATGGCTTCAGCATCAAGAGGCAGTTCTCTGGTTCAGGTCATTCATAAAGTGGTGCCATCACAATATCCAGGACTTGGTTGATGTTGACTCAGAAGTTGACTCAGACTCAGCACATTACAGTAACGATGATGAAGCTTCCACCTCTGTGCTGAATACATTCCTTACAGGCCCCTAATACCATACCTTGAAGTGGCCTAGTCTTCCAAAGAAACAAGTGCAGTATCTAGTCAATCAACATGGTGCCGTGTGCTTCAATGAGGCCCTCAAGGCTTTCATCAACATGTTACCTAACGACTGCCAGTGCTTCAAACCGAATATTCATGATCGCTTTGACTGTTTTAGCAATATTGTGATTTCTTTATGACCTCATGAGCATATATCAAATGACAATAGTGCAAGGATCCAGTGCCATCCATAGCATTCCAATGGACTATGCAAGCCCCCAACTCCTAGACGATTTGATACCATATTGGTCATGAATGATGAAGTGGAACAAGAGCATGGTGGTTTCCATGGTAGGCTTTTTTTCATAATACTATAGCATTGATCAATATATTTGAAGGACTGTGTGCTGTGGAAGTCCATGTATTATTCTTGCTTTCATCTCATTTAGGAGATTTTGCAGAGCCGCTGGCATATGTGCACTGGTTCAAGCCATTCAATCAGTTCGATGACACTGTTGGCATGTTCAGGATTTCATGCTTGACATGAAATCACCTGCCGAATGCTGCGGTCCTCCCGGTGTCTCAACTAATCCAACCTTGCCATTTGGTGCCTAGATTTCCAAGCGGCGCTGTCAATCCAGACTGGATGCATAAAGATACACAAGTGTTAGCAGATAGCTTCTACTTGAACCAGTACATTGACCTTCGCACTTTTGAACAATACAGGCAACATATGTCCTAGCATGCACCTATTTTCAGTAGGGTGTGGGTGGCTGGGTGGGTTGTAAGTCATTTTCCTATAAACCTATTGTTGCAAAGCTAATCCAATTGTCCCTAGTTCTTTTTTCTTCAGCATGTTCCACTGTTGGCACTAGTAGTATATGCTGTATGTGTCTTGGGCACACAATGTTCTTATATTTTCGTTACATGGAGCTATGGTAGCCCTATAGTTTCTGTTGTCTATATAGTTGAGGTGAGAGAACTCATTGCTGATATTGTAATGGAAGAATGCCGAATTAGTGATTAGTAGCAAAGCATTTTGGCAATGCTGACAGGGTATTACTACATTGACTACATGGGCCGAAATGACAGTGGTGACATACTACTGACATAAACCTTTTTTTCTGATGTGCAGAGTCAGCATCTGACTCAGATGTGCCAGTGCTTGAGCCTGAATCAGAGCTTGATGATGTGGGAGGTGCAGCCAGGCTATATGATTCGGAAATGATGGAATGGAGGTATCCATCCACGATACCAAAAGAAGGGTGAGCACAAGTTTTACTCGATCTCACTCCATCTCTGTCAGCTGCAGATCCAACAGCTTGTGGCTTTTGGAGCTATCCTGCCATTCCTGCCATGCAAGATGTTCGACAAATGAATTAACCTCCTAGTGCCATTCACAATTAGTAGACAGTATTGATTGAATTAAGAAAACAAGACATCTAACTAACTGTTTTCAATTCCAATGCACATTGAAGCATTGTGAATGTGGATGACCAACGGACCTTTATGTCGATGAGCAGCTGCTTCGGGTATGAGTTGGTCTGAAGAGTCTTGAATAGTTTTTTGCACTGGGCTGATAACCGCACCTGCACAATGTAACATCAATGTCATGAAACATTTAGTATTTTGGTTTGGTACTCACCTTCACTGCAATGGCATGAATAGCCCCAATTTTATCTCACCAATTATTATGGCAGGCTGGTTCAATTTCGATGCTGATGGGTCATAGTGTGCAGTCTTGCTGTATGTACCCAGAAAAGCCTGAGTAGCTAGATTAATGATATGCACCATACAGCTATGATTACTAGTATCAGCCAAAATATAGATTTAAAAGCACACAGATGGCTCACTGTAATCGTCACTTTTTGGCATCAAATGGATGCCCAAGATCAGTCAAAAGCCTTTCGAACTCAGTCAGCATAGTATCATTATTGCTGGCATTATCACTTGTAATGTAGCTAATCTAATAATGCCACATCCACATCAGTAAGAAAGTAAAGATAAAAAAAAAAACAGGGATTACAGACCTTGTGTGAAATACCAGCTCGCTGGACCACCTTGAAAAGAGCTTGACTGAGACATATACCATTGTGTGCGTTGTTGAGTTGTGTAAATCCCAATAGACTTGTTTGGAGGGACCATACACCAGCCGACATCTGCTCAATCCAAGCAGCAGTGACAACGAAATATCCATCGGCATTTGAGGCCTGCCAAGCATTGCATGTCAGGTTAACGCAACCTTTGACAATTGAGCTCTGATACTCAACATGAGCATAATTGCAAAATCAATAGAAAAACACTTACATTTAATCACTCCTTCAGCACAGCAAGGTTGGTCAGGAATAACTTTCCGAGTAGCTTTAGGACCTGGTAGGTTGACTCCATTTGGAGCACGGAAGGAAACATCGATCATACTTTTGAATGATCGATATTGGAGTGCTAAGTGGCTATCATATTATTAGTTAGTGGGTGACTATGACTCCATAAACATAGAGAGTTTACCTGGTCTGTCTCGATAATCCACTTGATAGCGGCCATTCGCATGTTAGCATCTGAGTAACAGATAACTGGCTCTTTGACAACCAGATGGCTATCAAGAGACTGCTGCTTGCTGAGTGTAGAAGTCGAGGCTGCCTGCTCACAAGCCAAGTCATGGCACCATTTGGTGTCCTCGGGTAGCATAGACTCAAAGTTATTCTTGGCAGCCCATTTGCAATATTCAGCAGCATGGTTGGCTTATTCATGGTGGCATAGGCTGGTGGCTTCATTGATGAGCGCAACGGGCTTCTTGTGCAATTTTCTGTGTCACTTAGTTAGTATGACTAGTCATAGAACAAAATGCTAATATACACACATGCAAGCATTACAATCTCGATATTTTTTGTTATTCTTAAGGTATGGTGCCGAAAAGAAAGCTTCAATGTCTTGTGTACGATCTGCTCATGGCTTCTTGATTGGTGCATCTAGGTCGATGACTTCCACATCCTTGAGTAAGCCATCTGGTCCTATTTCATCTGAACCTGATGGTCTGGCAGTGGGCAGTTTGAGAGTTGGAGCAGATGGTGCTGCTGATGGCACTGACACATGAGTCAGGGGCTGACTTAGGGCACAATTTTATAATAGTTGAAAATAGAAAAATATCTTTCGGGTGCTTTTGTGGTTAGGCCTCCGAATCTGACTCATCTGAGGCAGAAAGGGAGTCGGCACTAGCGCCCTTATGCTTTCTCTGTCAGGTTGCATGGTCATCATGCAGAGGTTATGTGGCTGCCTGAGCATGGCAGTGGGAATACAGCTCCAGGTCAGTGGTATTGTCAGCACATGTGACTCAGGCCGATGGAGCAATTGTGCATTTCAGGTGGCATGGCTGTTCAGAATCATCATCAGATATGCTGTTGTACATTTTTGTAATTGTAGAATAAGCGACTGATCAGGGGAATGAGGGAAGAAATAAGATGAAACCTTAAATTTTTGGTTGACATACCTGTTATGTATAAGTTCAGTGTCTGCCGGTGGCCAGCCACTGAAGCCATGACCTTGGGGCTTGGCTTGGCTCAGCTGAAAGCTTGCAAAACTGGTGGCCAGGCCATGAGGCCCCCTAAGCCACAGATAGGGGCCGGTCTGGCCCGGCCTATAGGGGTCTGGCTGCTGGGGCCTGCTGGCCTCCAGGCCAGGCCAGCAGATCACTAGCAGTGAGTCTTCGCCCTCAGTGTAACATGGGATCTGGCATAAAATAAATTTGTCAAGCATCTCGGGTGAACACTTTTCTGCTAGTTGGAGTGTGGAAAGGACTAAACATGAATGAGTAAGACTTCCTTCGAGTCACATACATTTTAGCACGACCTACATTTGAGCACAATCAAAGCACACAAAATTCCAGAAAATACAAGCAACAGATAGCTCTACACCATACAGCGTGGTGTCTTGCAGAAGTCTATCTCTCCCATGTATGCCATGTTCTTGATACACTCATCAGCAAAACCAGGATTTCACCATAGTGTTCATAGTGTTCATAGTGTTTTATAGTGTTCATAGTAACTCATAGTAATCATAGTACTCACAGTATCATAGTGCAATAGTATCATAGTGTTCATAGTGTTC
>JBBPUL010000321.1:0-21913 GCA_038094675.1 Spongispora temasekensis | reverse complement strand
CAGTGTCTCTAGATTTAGAACATTTCTGCGCACCCCGATGTTAGCGCATCTGTTGAGCTCAACGTTGTCAGTCAAAATTAACATGAATGTTTAAGCACACGACTAAAACCAATTTACTCGCAGAATTTGTGTAAAGCCAAGTATAGCCCTCATTGAAGAAAAGATGATCAAGTGATCACACTTTGATGGATGGGACAGATGCTCCTGATTGAGGAACTCAGCCTCCTGCCTCGTGGATGACCTTTCCTACGATGCTGAGACTGCAAACTATAATGAGAAGGAGAGTTTATCATAAAACCTGTACAGCAAATCAAGGTCCCTTGTTACTAACCAAGCCACGTTTATTTCCCCACCTAGCATGCTTCTAACTGCGGTCCTTCGGCCGACGGGCGACCTCCAGCCAGGGTATCCTGTACGTCCCCTGTTCTGGCTTATCAAGTAGATGGAACAAGGGTCAACTGCTCCATTCTTCGAATGGGTTCGAAAGAATTATCCTCTGACTGTTTCAGGATGGTAGAAGATGCTCTGGTCCTTATCAACGGTCTACCACATACCGGTTGCAAATCTGATGGCTCCTGTGAACCACCCTGAAACCGAGTCAGGCAAGTGGATCAATGCATCAGCCTGCAGTCGCCGTGTACGAGTAATAGAAACACTCTCCGCAGCGGCAACTGGTTTCATTCCCTGGTAATCCAATCGGTATCCTTTTTGCAACACGTTCGAGACATCAGGCGAGATCACTCACGAATCGACAAGGCAAGCCTCGTTCCTATTTTCCTCTGTGCGATTCATGAATGATGCTCACTCAAGTTGCGACACATGTATTGAAACCATTCTTATCTCCGATGAAGAAACAGCTTCCTCTAGAGGATCACGGACTCGGAATCAACGCTTGCCCCGCCGAACATCTGTGCAACGGAATTATTCAGCAACTCACTTTCATCATGGGGATCACCTACGTTACATGTCGCTGTTGCGGTGAGTCATGCAGCATCGAGCATACCAACTTCTGATCATCCATGTGACTGCTTCTTGGGCAGAACCAACTCCTCTGTTTTCTAACGCGATGTCACTCCAACATGTAATCATACCATGGTAAGTACTGTTATAGGATGTAAGGAAATTGCATTCGTGCAGACCTCGTGATGCCAACCTACTTACCATCAATTCATGCATACAACGTAACAAGTGTGCTACTTCCCTCTTCGACGGGTAAGCAGATTCCCTTCAAAAATGCATGTCATCATCAGGACCAGCCTAAAGCATCGCGATAGAAGGGTAAGAATCGGACCAGCAAGGCCGCATGACCATATGACCATGCGGATTCACGTTCATTTAGATGATTCGTTTAATCACCAGGGTATACCATGAGCGCAACCCTATCGCGACAACTGGCAAAGCCACCTAAGCCAGGGCAACAAGTACTATTGAAACAGATACAAGGTTTCAATCCGTCGGGACAAATTCAGCACGTACCCCACTGGCACCGCCACGAGCCCGCAAGGCAGTGACAGACTCCATAATTCGGCTCGGAATGCAGACGGAATGTTGAAAAGGGAAACTGTCATTCACCGGGAGCTCGTAGGTGCCGTCCGGAACAAAAAAAAAAAACAATGAACATTGACATAAAAAAGAAGAAAGTGTCTAGCCTCTATCGGGAGAATCACAGATAGAGAAAACGTTAAAAGATGATGTGGTCTGACAAAACAGACGGCGAACTTCAGCAAACCCTGTCTTGCAGCATCCGAGCTTCTGACGGTGGTAATTGCTGAAGGTCACCGGTCATCATGATGTGATGACTCCAGATGGGGTTGCCGCGCACGTAGAGCCTCATGTATGGTGATGATATCCAAATGAATCATGACGGTCTCCGCAAGTATATAGGGATGTGTTTGAGCCAGCCGCTGCGATCGGACCTAACGGCTTGAGGGCGAGAACATCGCTTAGGGGCGTCCCATTGCCGCTATTACCGAAAAAAGTATGCTGCAGGGATCCGATCGTGGTTCGCAGAACAAAACACTTGGCTGAACAACCATTGGCAGTGTGACTAGCACTGGCGGTGAGGATTATAGCTTGCGAGGCAGGTCACACTGCGCACGACACTGCCCAAAGTACCTGTGTACAACTGTACTAGAATTACCGCTGGCGCAGAAACAACAAGCCTAGTTTCATCAGGTTGAAACGTGGGTAATGCGCGTCGTTACGTACTAGATTGTTTCCACTCTATACGCTGCTCGAGTCATCGTCCCAAGTATCGGCAATCAATAGCTACACAGTGACCGGGACTATACGCCACTAAATTTCAAACCGGGTGCGGAACGGGTTAGCGTACGCTTGCGTTTCCGACGTCACTCCGAGTCGGATTTCCATTGTGGATCAATCGAAACGCCACTGATGGCAAGAAGATGTGACTGGACTAGAAGTAGCATGGGCGCGCCACTTCACAAGGTCGCGGCGCCGCGTACAGGTCTGATCGCATTCTTCCTGCTGTCATGCAATGCACTATATACTTATGCCCTTTTTGTTTGGACCGCCAGGCTCCTAGTACATGTGTAGAAGACAATGTGATTCACACGGACCGACTTCGGGGCTTGTGTAGCGAGATGAATGTGGGTGCCTTCCTCTGTTGCCACTGGGAATAGGGGACGAAGGGAAATCGAGAGAGAACATCGTGAAAGTCGCAACCCATCTCGACCGATGTCGTTTTGAAAACCCCTGTTCTCTTGTTCACGTTCTCAACTTCCGCCAACCCCTGCAGGAAACTATCTCGATCGCAGATATGATCATTTTTTTTGCCTCTACAGTTCTCGGCATGCGATAACGTGGCATCCTATCGTTGTCTTGAACCTATCATCGTAAGTGGGCGCCGTGAACGAGGCCACTTCGCTAATTTAATTTAAGACGTAAGCGAACTACGTGGCACGACCAAAATCACCACTTGAAGCCACGGCGGCCGACGGTGCTATGGGTGCACAAGTGAATTGTACTATTCCTTCTCCAGACGTCAAAAGCCTGAAGACACCCACAGCTGTCAGAAATCAGAGCCCTGTTCCGAACTAACCAGGATGTTGTGTATTGTATCGAAGAATGGAATGCAAAATGATAATTCCACATTCAGTCAAGACTGGAAAAAA
Source organism: Spongispora temasekensis (assembly GCA_038094675.1). NCBI lineage: Eukaryota > Fungi > Basidiomycota > Agaricomycetes > Boletales > Boletaceae > Spongispora > Spongispora temasekensis. The sequence goes on along the minus strand of JBBPUL010000321.1, from coordinate 18,779 downwards.
GCACCTCTGAACGTGCATGCTAAGCAAAGATAAGGTTAGCCAAGGGCATCGTACGGATTGTATTCGCCTCGCAAGTATTCTGTGGCTGTTGGCGATGGATTTCGTTTGACCTTGACATCTCCAGCGCCGCATAGATACAGATGCGCGCATAATCCCCCATCGTCCCATCACCGTCAAAGATGCGGGCAGAACTGCTTCATTTGTGTTCCTCTGTACACAACGTGCTATGATCATGGCGGTCGGTTTCCGCATGCATTTCTTCGCGGGCGGAAGACGACCAGGAGGTGACGGCCTCCCTTTCCCGAACCTTTTGGGTTTAATTAGCGGGACTCCGGCCGAATGGGGGCCGATATCCGCGATGCATGCATGCATGCATATCGATCAGCTTCCTCGGCCTTTGCGTCACGATGGCATGAACCTGAACACTGAAATCATTCCTAATCAAGCTTAGACCCCTTATAAAGATGTCTCACATCGCAACAATCTCCCAGGAGGGATGTGAGTCCGATAATACGCGAGGTATGGACAATGTGGGTACCACAAACGTATGTCGTGGCTACTAATGCCGCCACAGTAACGGTCTCGGGAGGATTGAGAACGCCTGTTTTTAGACATGCAGGCTCGCTGAAACCGGCGCCCACAGTATCGAACTTCGTATACCACTACAGTGACCGATTACGGGTATCCGAGACGGCGTCTTTACGGCAATCGAAGAAAGAAAAAGACAAATCGATACAGGTGACTTGGCGGTGGCTGATGATATAACTCGAAAAAAAAACGCAGCAAAATAGCATCACGACACGTGGGGCAATAACTTCAAGTACACAAGCACACACAGTCAAACTGCTATCGGCTCGATCCGAAACTTATGGCCGGCATTGTCCTCTAGGCTCGCCCGGGCCGCTTCAAGTCGAAGCTGGCCCACTGTGATAGAGAAACGACTCACCCACTCGCGAACTGACCAGTATTACATGCACGGGAATTGAAGACGCCGAACAATTCATTTCAATTTTGACACTGCGACTAACCCGGATGGGCCCATCCGACACAGTGGGCGGTTCGAACTTCGAAGCTGTTACAAGTCTGAGCCCCATGACACGATATGTCAGCCTCAGGCAAGGTCTGACCGCCTCGTGGTTGATAGAAATGAGATCGAATCGGTTTAGCCCTGCCAAGCTGATTCGTCTGGCATTGATATGTATGGGGGATATGAGGGGGGGGATTAGTATGGCGTTGGCAGCCAAGCTTTGATTGTGGACAGGTGGCCCCACACTTGCATCCAAGCGTTCCGCGGTAATCCGGCGATTTGCCACGCCAGCTGATGGGGGCGCGTTGGCCCAAAAGGATGAGATTTCCCGGCAGACTCGGATGCGATTACACATGTGATCTCGCATGCGCTGATGGGCCCTAGCAAGAGTGAAATTTGGGAGGCGTACATACTATTATCTACATTTTGACGTGATTCCAAATCGAGGCGCTATGATACAACATTATTGTACAGGGAAATTTTTGGATACACGGTCGTATGCAAGGTCGTGAGAGTAACGGTTTCGCAGAGGTGGCTCGTCATGCATCATGAATGTCGTCCCTCGTGCCTGCAAACTAAACAGGCACAAAGCATACACCAGCGCCATGGAAGTACCGCCAATATCCTGGTAGTAGATGGGCAAGCGAGAACCACAGCTGCGGAATCATGTCAGCGATGCTTTGCAAAAGTTCATCGAATGTGACTCACGCTATAGAGCTGGCAGGACTTCCGGTCCGCTTGGGCATTCTTGAGCATCATGAATCTCATGCCCACCAAACCAGCATATGCGACAAACGCCGCACTGCACACCATATCGATTTGCCACAAACATGCCAAGCAAATAGACCAGATGGGCAAGCTGACCATAACAGAGGCCCGGGAAAGTGAGGGAAACACAATGGGTAGTGTTTTTCTCCCTATCAGTCGATCGCCTTCTTCGTCCTTGAAGTCTTGGCAATGTAGTGTGGTGGCAAAGATCACCGTGCTCATGACGATCGCGACCAACGCCACCGGTTCTATGGTAGACGTACACCCTGTGGGGACAATGTCAAATGATGTACGCTCGAGCAACGACTCAGACCAACCAGCGACGAGGGTTCCACCAAGCTCGAACAATCCATAGCCCATCGCTGTCATGACGTTCTTGGAGAGCCAGTGCTCGTGGCCATGTAGTTCGTTGTACCACAGGATCAGAGACGAAAGGATAACGCTGACGGCGAACAGATAGGTGCTATACGAAGCCGAAAGCCACAAGCAGGCCGGTGTGAGGAGCCAGCGGAAAGTGGTAGCGTCCTGGACGCTGATGAGACCAGAAGGAATCGGACGCCATGATTTGTTCTTCCCGTCTTCTTCTGGGTCGACGAGCTGGTTCGCAGCGTTGAACTGCAACATATGCAGCCAGATCCAAAATACAACCCCGGGTAACCGCGTGATGTCGCAGAGGGGGGCAGCTGCGGCAGCAAAAAACGTCTGAATCATGGTCAATACGAGCGAACATAGGCGTAGGGAACAATGGGTCGTTACCGTAGGAATGATGACAGTGAGGAAATCGGTTTTCATATACAGGTAAAGAACGCGAAAGCAATAGTCGACGTTCTGCCAGCAGTGTGATGTAAATCCAGGCATGGCGAGGTCGTGAAGAGTCGTCGAAGAGGACTCCTTGCAGTACCGGGTTCTGCCAGTGGAGGTCCATGGTGATCAAATATCTAGCCTTTGGCAGATCTCTAATTATGGACCTATGGCGATCGAAGGACTTCGGCAACAGAAAAATAGTGACGGTGTAAACATGTTGACACCGCTAGGGCGTGAGCCGATGGCGATTGGGAAAAAATAATAGAGTTCAAGATGACTTACGATATGACACAAGTGGTACTCCGCGACGTATCGCCCACCAGTGCCGGCTCTCCGGAACTCCTCATCAATGTTGTCAAAAGCAGTGTAAACTTCCGGCCCACAGAAATCAAAGAAGAAAGGTCGCTCAACTCGGTCCTTTTCGGCATCACGGTAGCATGATAGTGAGATATTCCGAACCACCGTTCTACAGGACTGCCTTGTCCAACGTTCTATAGTTATTTTATGTAAATGGTGACTCACCACAAAGTTCAAGTATAGTATGGTCTGAGCTAATTCAATCGGAAAAACCGGAGATGCGACGATAAAAATGATGGCGGAGGTAGACACGGCAGAAGATCCATACATCTCTGTTTGTCCACCTGATGATGGCAATGTCTAGGACTGCGATCTATACCATCACTATTTGATCAGGGGGTGGCAAAAACCTATGATTCGACAAGTGTGTGGAAGTAAACTATCAAGTCTAGCCTGCCAAATAACTTGCGGAATCGGTGAATAGTCGTTGATAGGAAGAAAGACCAATGTCGGACTTTGAGTCGGTGAGCAAATAGGACACGGTGCAAGATCTGTTGCACGTCTGAATGTCAACATCGCCATCCAAGGACTTGGTGGCAGTACTCACTTACTTACTCCGGAATTCAGTGGTGCCCGATTTCGAAGAATCCACGCACTCGTGACGCTATTCGAGATGCGGTGGTGCTTCAGCTGCAAATCCATCGGGCTGCTCGGAAGCATGCGGCACTCGACATGTGTTCCTTGACAATCCTCCATCTCTCACCCACACATGGGTTAGTGGACCCAGGAGAATTGTGCACGGGATCGGGGGAAAAGCCAAAGAACCATGTGCCTGTTTCAGACATCTAGTAATGTTCGACTACTATCCAGTCCCGTCGGAGGGCAGGACAGCGAGGATGTCAGACACTCGCCCAAGATGCATGAAATTCTATGAAGAGCTTTTACTGCTCGATAAGCCCCCTGAGGCGATCTATCTGGGCTTGCAGATTGTGCACTTGCGAAACCAGCCCTGCATGCCTATTTTCCAACCGAGAGAAGACTTCTTCATCCCCATCCCCATCCCCATTCCAATCCCCATTTCCATCTCGGAACTCTCGAGCCCGAAATATCCCATGTAACGAAGACGATGGTAGGTTTGGAAACCGGCTAGAATGAGAGGTCCTGATTGTCGGGGTAGTGCTCCTTCGACTTAACATAGACATTGCCGACCCGGGACGCGGACTTGGACTTGGGCTCGGAGGTCCTTCAGAAGCTGACTCTGCCTCGGACTCCGGTGAGGTTACCACAATGATAGATGAGAAGTCGCAGGTGCCTCTGTCGGCGATAGTCGCAGTGGGCGGGGGCCCAAATTTGAGCTCTTTCTTGATGGGACCCGAACGGCTGTTGATGGAATCAAGTACTCGAGGCTTGCGCCCACTGGCGAGCACCTTCTTTCGGGCGCTCATCCCGATGCAGTCCACGAGTTGCCTCATGGCTTCCCGATCTGATACCGCACGGCGCATCGGTGTGCGACCTGTAGCGCTCTTGCGTGGGAGAGTATGATAAAGAGTCACGTTATGTGGGCGAACAGGCGTCGTAAAAGCGTTCGGGGGGTTAGATGGTACCTCACTTGGCCCACGTGGTAGATAGGGGCTAGGTTGAGGATAAAGCAATGGCCGGGGAGTATTCAGGACTGCCGGAGCTTTCCGCTCCGGTTCTCCATCAGACGCCATAAAAGCATTCCTAGTTGGGCCCCAAGAAAACCCGATGAAAGAAGCCTCGGCTTTTGGAGAGCCAGATACAGGTGTGAAGCAAGAGGTTGAGCGTGGAATGGAATAGCCTGGGGAAGTGCCCACAGACGACTGGAACAGCGCGGAGAAATTAAATGGTTGCGAAATACTTTGATCCTGGGGCACGGGTGGTATACTGCAGGGGTTATCGGTGGCCGGGGTTGCATATGCGAAGTGCGGCACGTGAAGCTCAGGAGGGGCATCATCTAGAACACATCGTTACTAATGGGAAATGGTACACAAGGCAAATTTGTATTACCCGTTCCTACTCTTGCCCAGTGTGTGAACTTGAAAAATGGGTGCTCGGTAATTTCCATGATATTACGTCGGCCAAGCCTACATTCGCGGGAGGCTAAAAATCTTCAAAGAAGTCAGATGTATCATTGAAATGCCTACGAGGAACTTGCCTTCGTAATAGATCTCGACAGGATTCCGAAACAGGTATAGAGTTGTTGAACCGCAAGCTCGTCTTGCAGATCGTGAATATCAAGGGACGTGAAAGAGAATATTAAAAAACTTACATACCTCGTGGTCCATTATCCTAAGGTAGGTTGTTCTAATATCGTCAGAGAAAAACGGTGTCATGCCGTATACCAGCTCATAAAGCATGACCCCGAGGCTCCACCAATCCGTTTCCGAACCACACGTGGCAGTCTGCTGTTCCGAAACGGTGAAGGCAGGGCATCGATCAGAGAATTCGAGAGCAAGAAGCGCATCCTCGTGTGCTTGCAAGATCTCAGGGGATATATAATCGCACGTGCCACAAGGTACCAATGAATGCCGTTGCGGAATGCTTTGACTTCCGTCCAATTCTGGAGGAGATAAAGGTGCTGCAGATCCAAAATCGATTAAACGTAGATGAAAGCTTGAAGTCAGGACGAAATTATGGGGTTTGATGTCGCTTTATCCCCCCTGTGGTTTAAAGCTGTGTCAAGGGCAAAGAAGGATAGACCTACCGATGTGCAAATCCCTGGGTGTGACACCAATGAATGCCACATACAGCTTGAGGCGCCCACCATTCCAAATCGGCTTCTAAAAGTCTGCCTCCGTGAGGACTGGATTCAAGTACGTCCCATAGCGTGCCCCCCTCCGCATAATCCATCACGAGGCTGAGGTGCGTGGAAGTCTGAAAAGAACACAAAAGATGAGGTGCCCATATGGTGTTACTGCGTTTGGCAAGGAGTAAGACTTCACGTTCAATTTGCGGCGAACATTGCTATCTAAACTTGAATCGACTGCATTAACGATTCAGCAATTGATTCACTTCACTGTGTCTGAGTGCGAATGCCCTTTCTATCGACTTGCGCACATAGACACGGCCATCAAAAACACAGTTCACCAATTCGATCTGGAAGTTTAGCTCAGTCCAGTACGGTAGGAACGTGGCAAGCGACAGAACGAACAACACCAAATTGGCCATGATCCAGGGTACCGAGTGAAATGAGATCCTTGTCCGTAAATCGCAATGAGTCGATTTTGATGGTTTTTGCTACGTGTCATCGAGAATAATAATTGATCGAAAGTTCCCAAGCTAGAGAAGGCTCACAGGTTTTTCCGATTGCATTCTGTCCATGCAAAACACGGTCAATGGCGATACCCTCTTCGTCGTCCCCGTGGGTCTGCAATAGTGAACTGAGAAGATCTTTCCGCTCCGCCCACGATAAAGACATACAATCGCTGTGCATGATGATATTGCCACCGGCGTGGCGTGCTGGCACAAAGCTTATGTAAGCAAGAGACCCGCCGTTTTTGCGCCGTATTCACTTCGTCATATCAACAAGTACAGGTAACTTATTCTTATGAAAAGACACTAGCTCGTTTGAATACAAGGCAATCATGCTGCATGCAAACCTACTACATGTCAATCAGGACTCAGGAAGAGCCCACCGTACCACATGCCCCGCCGAATCCCCAACCCACAGTGTCTCCCTAAACCAGACTTCAATCACAACCGCACAACAAAGATCCAGAAATACGACCCACCCAATAAAGTTGAGCGACGTGACAGACACCGACGTACTTCCTTCCGCATCCAAATCACGGACTTTGATGAAACACCACCGAGCACGAGCCCCATCCTCGGGCGTTTCTTCGGCGTTCCACGTATACAACGTAACAGAACCGTCGGCACGACCCGCCGCGAGAATGCCCAGATGAGCGTAATCCCGCTCGTGAAATGCGATGGACGTCACACGCGGAAGTGCTGGCGCAAGATCCAGTCTCGCGACCGGCCGAGCATTGATGGTGTGCAACCACAATGAATAGGCCGAACAGGTTGCGATGTAACCCTACGAGAAACATATCATGATCGAGGCCATGTCGTATCCAGTATCAGGACACAGCGCACCGTGGATTCGTTGATCGCAACTAGATGAATAGCTGCGTCTTTGATCGGAACATCCACGCCAAGATGCCAGATGGACCGAATATAAAGACCTCTGTTAAGATCCCACAGGACTGCACTGCCGTCCAAGCTGCCGCTAATGGCTACAGACCACGCCCTGGAAACACAAAGGCAGGTTACAGGAGCACCATGTTTACGCAGAAGATGGACAAGCGTCAACGAGGGTTCTTGTCCCTTCCGGATCTTGGCAACAGTCGAACCCAGGAAGGGCGATGTTGACGAGCTAGCATGAGACAGGCGCCAAATGTAAACCAAGGAGTCATCGGATCCAGTCACGAGGGTATCTTGGTCTGCAAATGCGGCGCAAGTAGGTGATGTGGCTTCGATTGTTTGCACAACCTGTAAAAAAAACAACATTGGCGTTTGTCATCGTCTTCGACAGAAAGAGATCATTCAATGTGTACCGTGCCATGATAAATGACCTGAAGAGTACCATTCGACCACTGGACTTGTTCATCGGGTCGCAAGGGTGGTGATAGCAGACCTTTCGGAAAGGGGACCAGCTTGCCATTCCCATCCTTCACTACGCAAGCTATAGATTCATCGAGTTTCACTACGAGGGCATGAGTATTTCGACGGCCAAATATACATAGATTGATGTAATACCTTTTAGTGGTCGAGGGTCTCTGGTCAGCGCCAATGCGTCTTCTGGGATGCCTCGAGAAGAATGCACAGGAAGACTAAGGATACCCTGTAAATTCCTTGCAGGATGTGGGGAAGAAAAAAGCTTCCGCGGGGTCTGTCCAACTAATGAACGCACATGTTCGCCATCAGAAAATCAAAATAAATCAAAATAAAACTTGCAGTTATGGATGATCCCAATGGTTGCTTCTCGTTCGAGTGAGTCCGTCATCTTGTCCAGGTCTACGAAAACATTACGTCAAAGATCGTTATTCAAAACTTGACTTGCCTATCGCTCCCTCGTAACTGAGAGGATGAAACACGTTGAGGGAATCAATGTCGCGTTGTTTGCACCCCCATATGAGGTCAATCCATGCCGGAAGATTCTCGCTCACATATCGACTTTCCAGAGCCTGCAATCGAACGAACGTTAGACAACTTCAACACCAATCACCTGCACAATACACACTTGACGATGGATATGCATAAACAAGAGAACATCCTCTTTTGCCCATGGTGGCAGCTTCACGTCGTGGACTTTCTCTCCAGTGCTCGTCAAAACACCAAAGTCAATATTTGACAGATTTTCCAAGAATCTAGTAGTGAGCGAGGCATATCAGAGAGAGATGACCACTGGTATTGTTTCCTAGTTGCGCTTACTCTGGGCACATAAAGAATTCGGGAATGAGCTCTCGAACGTCACCTCTAACATCCTGGGAAGCAGACAAATACGCCCTTCCAATGTCTCTACACAAAGCAGTCAGCAAACGTATATTTGGACAAGCACATGCAATGTACATGAATAACCTATCCGGAAGATCCCAGTCTCCACCCTGTCAAATGCCCGATGGGTTTGAGTAAACCCCGTGACAACACACGACGATGTCCTTACCTGCAGGGTCTTGAACATGCTCGTATACGGAGCCACGCGAATCAAGTAGTGGCAGACAATCATTGACCTATTATCAAATGCACATCGTTCACACAAATTCCCCAAAAAATTATCGGGACATACGAGCTGAAATGGGTACCATAGTGGAAAGGCTTTTCTCCGACACTCTCCAAGTTTTCATATCGACTCCGAGCAATCTCGCATCGTTCCGGCGTCAATGCTCCCATCGGCATCGACAGACTGCGCCGTGTCAAAGAGGGATGGAGGCACAAGATAAGGCGACGTACTCCCGGAACGAGTCAGGCGATGACAAATCCAAAGTATCCGAAGTGTAGTCTTTCAGCACCCAGGCTACGCACATGTGGTCAGAACAAAAACAGACATACTTCGAAAAGAATTGTCAAACGCACGAAAAACAGGATACTGCGTCGCATCACTCGGCGTACGTCCAGAAAGCTGATTCAAAATACTCAAGTATGTATACTGACAAAACCCGTCGACTCAGCCATAGTGATGATTGAAAAAAAAAATAACAAATCCACCTACATTGCTGATCTCTCTGTTCTGCCATTGCCGTTGGGCTGTTGCTAACGCCTTTTGATGCTCATTCTGTCCCGCTCTTTCTTTACCCTTTGGAATTGCCATGCTCATTTCTCGCAACACCGCTCCGAGCGTCGACATGTGATGCTCGTGATTTGAGTTGCCCGTGATGATGACCTGCAGTCTCTGCGAAACATCATGACGATGGGCGCTGTCCAGAAAGACAGCCAGCAAAGTTCGGCTGTCCTTGAAAAATATTTCCAGACTTCTCCCCCACACTGAGGCGATTTATTATATCACGAGAAGAATACGCCACTCACGCGACGTCTCGAAACAGAAACGACTTGTCTGAAAACCATGCAATTTGTTCAAGCGGCCTACGCGCCACATGAGCGCACGTACTACACAGATTAAGCATGTACAGCTCGCAACTTACCATCGCCGCGCCCTTTGAGGACTTTGCAGGTGAGACGTACTCCCAGCAACAAAAAACATTCCCTTTGGCGTGTCGACCGCGTCAATTAGCTCACCCACGTCGTTCTCTATCAGCCCATCTAACATATATAGATGAGTATGCCCGAAAATGAGCAAACCAGCTGCACCGAACAATGTAAGACTCAGAATCCGCAGAAACAAAAGAAGACGCGCGCACGATAAGCGTCTACCCCAGACACGCGGCATATAGTGCTCACAGCCTCAATGACATCCCCTGGTTCGAGTTCATGTCTGACCCGGCGATGCTTGTCTTCCGCAATCTCGTCCATCAGTGCGCTGCCACTATCGTCCAAAAATGAATCTGTGTCATCCTTGCACTTGATCGAGCCGTCCGCTCGTAAGGTAGACACGACATCACTGTTTCTCTCGTCACTTATTCTGCTAGTGTGGGTTTGATGTACCAGATCCACTGGCTCTGCAAACGGTTCCAACTTATTCCTGAAATGTAGTTCAGGAATCACCATCACGGACGGACAGCCGCGTCTTACCGCGCCCGATGTGGACCCTCCGTCTCGTCGAGCCTCCACGTTCGTTCAGGCCCAAGATGACTCCATACATCACGTTCCGAGTATCCGCCTAGAACGCCTTCGCAAATCATCGCGATACGTCGCCGACGTTCGCGCCTATAACCAATGATAATTGGAATAGTACACACGACAAACCATTGTCTCACATATCAATGACCGTCTTCCTATAGCGTTCGCGCTCAGAAACAACGACTGTATTTCTCCATTCACCCAAACGACGAGTACTCTTTCGCAGAGCCTCTTCTTGAACAGAAACAAGTCTGCTGGGAAAGGGCGCAACGCTAGGAGACACCCTTCGGGAATCGCCCCTGGTAATATCCAGAATCTAGTTCAGTGATTGCGTTAGATATTTATCGAAAGGAACACAATTGCATTACCTGTTGCTTTTGGGCAGGCGGCGCATGGCTTCCCGTTCCTACCGACATGCCAAGGGTCATCAACTTTGCAGACACGTTATGGTCAGTGTCTCCGGGGGAAGACGAGAGACATTCAATGAGTATGTCAACCAAACTCTGTGACTTGAACAGTTGACGAAATGATGCATGCGAATTATAAAGCCTGGTCACATCGTCCAATATTTGCTCGACGACAAACCTCGATGGTCCTGTGTCAAATTAGCTCCAATGACTCTCGCGCCTACCCCACGGAAGAAAAAATCCACCTGGAATTTGGCTATCCGAATATACCAATAACCCTTGGCGGAGCGCGAGCAGGATCACAGAAAGCATTTGGGGGCATTTGACAACCTTTAGGACCGTCTCGCCATCTTGAGCCATGTATAATAGCAAATCGAGAGCAGACCGCTGGATCTCATCGTTCCAGACAGGTGGCAGCACCTTTCGAAGAATAAGCCAACCGCATGCCAACTCAAAATTCTTCCCAAAGGAAGAGGATGAGCTAAGACTAATTCCAATGATGGTGAGGATCCGGCATGCTAAAGCAGGAGATGGTTCAGATCCGAGCCACAGCAGAACAATACGTGCAACCGGAAGAATTTCTGCGAACTTCATATACATGCTTGGGATTCGAAGAAGTGATGTGAACGTGTCCAAGACGAGAGGCACTATCTCGTAGTTGTCGCTACCGGCGGTGAAGGAAGATCGAGGCGGTGACAACGATGTAGGATCTACAGATGATTCAAGTGTCACGTATCACACAAACCAAACTTCCACACTTACTCGAGGAAACATTCGCTGCTAAGTACGAAGAGACTGGTTTAATTGTATCGTTGGCCGTAAAATAAGCTTGCATGACAACGCCCAGTGTATTCACGACAGAAGGCACCGTGTCCGGAGGGTACCAAGACGATTGCAGAGCAAACAACAGTCTACGCACGATGTGGAGGTTTGATAGCCGGACCTTGGTATTGAATTTGCGGTACCGGCTGGAACGTAGAAGAAATGCGAAATGCTCGAGATAGACACGCTGAATATCAGTGGATGTCATGGACCAAAGTTCAAAATCAAGAGCGATTGCAATGTATGCGACCGTGTTCGTCACGGTAGAGACACTTGAAAATGACCTATTAAGACTGCTCGGCAGGTGGTCGCGAAACACATCTCTTACTCTGGAGACCGGAAACTGAGTCCAAGGAACTCGAACAAGATCTCAAACGTCGTTATATTGATAAGTCGACTCTTTTGGTAGAGAATATTAGCCAGAGCATCGTAACCAGCTAAATTTATTAGAAGGACATCGCATATTAACAAAAAAAAAAAAGGTGCTCTTACCGATCCTTTCCATATCATCCGAGTTCTGCCAGCAATTACGGAGACTATCACACAAGATCGCGACTGTTCTGGACAACTCGTGCGAAGTCTTTCACCATCAAAAGAATACACAGCAAAATGCAAGTGGAAACGCTTACTTCCGCAAGAGATACCAATGTAAGAACCAACTGAGCACCACCTACACTCCACAACGCGAGATCCAACGGTCGGCAAGGAATAGAGGCGAGAGGACCAGAAGTAGTAATTCCTCTAGCGTCTTGTTTTTTTCTCTTCGAGTTCGGATGGGTATCCAAAGGCGGAAAGTCATCGATGTCTTTGGAAACGATCTTGCATGAAATCGCGGCTTCGTTGATCAAGGCACCATCTCTGATGGCCTTCTTGAGCGACGTCTCCCCAGATGCTGACACAGAGCCAGCCATGTGCATGTTTAGTGAAGTCGACGCTTCGTATGTCAGGAACCGAACAAGAGCCCTGTCTTGAAAGTTTCCTTCGTATCTAGGCCCCAGATGATGAATGAGCCTGGGGAGTTCATCATCTGATCCTAATTAGTGAAAATACAGTGCCGACTCATGAACAGTCACCTAGTGGTATAGAAAGAAGATGTGCTGAAGCGATGCACCAACGAGAGGCCCTGTCTGGTCTTTTGTCGCCCAGAACAAATTTTCCGACGTTATTTTCGTGGATGTTAGGATAGGCCCAATCCAGCGTTTCGGTGAGAACACCATCTATAAATACGCCTAAAGGAATGTCAAGTTGGGTATGGCCCGCGGCATTCCAGAACATACGAATAGTGGAATGAAACACTCTATGTGGGTAGTGAACAAGAGTAATATGGGTCCACCGTGATGTCTCTATTTGTGTTTTGGATAACATCACGGACATGTGGTAGGAGCCAGTTCGGAGTGCCAGGGTACCATCGCTGCCCACGCTTAGTTCTATAGCATTGCGCGAGCCGAACGAGATACTAAATATTTTATGTGCTGTAGCAGGCATTCTTTCGAACCATGCCCATAGCTGTAAAGGTGCCATGCATGATTTGACTAATACACAGAAGAGTGAAGAGATGTAACACTCACCATAAACGTCAGACCTGAGCTTGGCAGTGCGTTCCAGCTACTAAGCGGCATCGTCACGGCCGACATATCTTGAAAGGAGATATGAGGCGGCCATTTCGATTTCAAGCCACTTCGAACGAGGTCGACCATTTCCGAGTCCAGCGATTTATCCTCTTTGACCATACATTGGAACAATCGTCGTGCGTCCCCAGTAGAAGCACCCATCTCGGACAACCGCTTAATGATCTTGTGTTGTAACCGGCGTTCTGCAGCTTGTGGGCCCAACTTGTCAGGTGGACGAGATGAAATGAAACTGGAAAATATTGGCGTTAATATGCCCAGCATGCCCAAGACAGCGAGATTGCGATGTGAAGATTGGGTCAGGTGCTCCAGTATTTTATATATTACCAACCGGAAGGAAGGACTAGTTGAGAGAGACTCTAGAGAAACCTCCCAAACAATCTTGAAGACTCGAGGTAGATGGATGGTGCCAAGAGACGGCGCTAGCTGCGAGAACTGAATATCCAGTTCGACGAGGTCGTCACAATATGGCTGAAGCGTCGCGAACAGATCTACCACGGCGAACTCGTGGAAAGAGAGAGAAAGCAAACAACCAAGAGTCTTCTCAAAGGTGATGGGATGCTTGATCAGCGCATTGCAGGCATCAGACAATGTCGCATAGCCGACATACTCCTGGAACAAAGATTTCAGGAATTGGACGCGGAACTTATACATGATGTCTAACCTCAAAGAAGGTCAAGTTGGTCGGATGTCGATCCAAGGTTTTGGAAGTGATCATGAATGCAAGCTGCATGCAATCAAACACCTGCTGAATCGACTGGGGACTGGACAAGGTAGAAGGGGTCGCTAGCAGTGTTGATAAAACGTGCATCAAGACAAGGAAGCCGTCTGCCTCGCGAAAGGCGTCCCATGCCCCAGAGCACTCTCCGACGACAGACCGAAGGGAATGCAGATTCTGCCAAACGTAAACAAAAAAAAAAGAATCTAGTGCAAGTTGAATACTTACCGAGATCCTCGAGTGGGTATCCTCTGCCAACTTCAGCTCCTCCACTAGAGATCTAACCTGGCTCGCGAGGGCACTTCCTTCCGCGGCTGAATCAGGTGGTGACTGTGCATCATGATTTGCAGTGGTGTCGTGGACAATGTGATCCTGAATATTTCGAAGAGGTGCTAAGAGCGACCTCAACATTATGACGACCGTAGTCAAATGTTCATCACAGGGACGAGTCAATTCCTGTTTTGGATATTTCAGGATCATCATATTCCCCGCTCACCTGGCATCCAACGACTCTAATTACTACTGTACAAATCCTTTGTCAAGTGCCAAAATCTACTGCTTCTTCACATTGATAATATCCACAAACTCGGGTTTCAACGAGGCGCCACCCACAAGGAATCCGTCGACGTCCGGTTGGGCAGCTAAACGATTCAAAATAAGGCACGAGAACCCAGGGGAGGGTTAAAAATCACGCGCACCAAGTTCCTTGCAGTTCGCTGCAGTGACGGAGCCCCCGTAAATAACTCTGGTCGTCTCTGCGACGTTCTCTGACACCTGCGTCTTCAAGAATTGGCGGATCTCAGCGTGGGCGTCTTGCGCCTGTGCCGAGGTGGCGACCTTGCCCGTACCGATAGCCCACACGGGCTCGTACGCGATCACGATGTTGCTGGAAAGAATTGTAGTCGAGTTCGACACACCGATTCGGGCAAGACACACCTCCAGGAGGCCGAATCCTTGAGGATGTCTACGACAGCCTGCAGTTGCGTGTTGACCACTTCAGTGGTCTTTCCGGCCTCTCTTTCTGCGAGCGTCTCTCCGCAACAGAGAATGACCTTGAGGGATGCATCCAAGGCCGCCTTGGTCTTCGTCCCGACCAACTCGGAAGTTTCGTGGAACAACGTCCGGCGTTCAGAGTGCCCTGAAGTTGTCTCAGAGTCAAGAGTGGATTTGAATAAGCGAACGTGGACGTACCGAGAATGACGTATGGGATCCCAGCATCTACGAGCTGCGTTGGGCTGGGCAGATGTTGGTGAACGAGGAAGCACACTAATATTCTCCGATTACCTGATTTCGCCTGTGAAGGCGCCCGCAGACTTGAAGTAGCAGTTCTGGGCTGCAAGCTGAATCTCCTTGCGCACGAGGCTCTTCAGGGGGATGAGATATAATGCAGGAGGAGCGATGACGACCTCTGCACGTTATTCCCTGAGCACTGCCGCGCGATCGCCCATGTGTTTTCGGCACGCACCGGTCGAAGAATCTAAATCAGCGTCGTTGAGAATATTGATGATGGTCCTCTTCTGGTCCACCGAGCCAGGGTTCATCTTGAAATTGCCTCCAACGAAAAATTGGCGAACCATGTTGAGTGTTGTCGAGAAGATCAATAGTTCGGATCGGATTGCGTTTGGATGATCACGATCTGTCTGAATTTGGTGCCGCCAGCGTCTCGGGCTCGACCGGGGATCAAGTCACGTATTTATCGACATAACAAACAAATTATTCAACAAAGTAAATTCGGAGGTCCCTAACAGTGTCACCCAACACAATGGGTCTCCTGCGGCGGCTGTGTTGGTACCCTCGCCCCTGAATCGAAGAGAAGGTAAGATGGACTTACTCCCTCAACCGTCCAGCAACAGGCTGTGGTCAATTCGCAGTCGCCATTAGCTGCCAACTGTGAACAAGAGCTGGGTTCCTTCATCGCAAGGGTCGTCAGCAGGAGAAGAACGACACGATTGAAATGTCTCACATGTAGATTGACACAGCAGCTAAAAACACCATTTAAAGATGCGCATGCCTCATAATTGGTATCAGACACGCTAGCCACCAAAGTAATAAGGACAGCAATGGGGAAAAGTATGGTGTAGGGGATGTACATCTTCATAAAAACTTTCAGTGAGTTTATTCGTGCTGTGATGAGATGGATGCTGCTTACCTTTATAGCTTAGGCAACCAGGGCAGGAGCAGCCGACTTAGAGCTAAAATATACATAGCCGACGAGTTTCAGAACCGTATTGCATAGACCCGCCACCCCAAGCGCCTGTAGCCTCCCAGGGCACACCCCTTTAGGACCATAAACGAAGATTGCCGCAGTCTTAGATCAGGTGAGCCAGGAACTTAACTGATGTAGGTTGTGTCCGCTCGGAGCATCCAACGGTTGATTCCAACCTAATATTGAGTTATTATGCCGAGTACCTTCACCTGCTATGATGTTTTCCTTGCCAGTTATTGGCATAGCTGCTAAATCGCACTGCAACACCGGCTGCTCGTCTGCAATGATCGCTAGTTGCAAGTTGTCAACCAGCTAGTAGGACCCTTCAAACACACAGAACAAGAAAAACTTTACGAGGGCAGCGTATCGTAAGAGAGCATTTACGACGTTTCCGGGCCCTTGTAACCGCCGCTGGATCCGCGGGAATTGCCACTGCAAAAAGGAAATCGACAGCATTTGAGGTGCAACAAATTAGCGGCGGGAATGTTTTGGATAATATCCACAGTCCCGGCATCACCTTACTCGTAGCGACGTGGCCAATCTGATTGTGCCATTCAAGCATTTGGGGGAAAGGAGGATATGTACTCACTCGTCCGGCTGACACCTTTCCGAGGATCAGAAGAGGCGGGTAAAGGAGCGGCGGGCGGCTGTTTCGGGCCGGCGAAAGCTCTTGTTAGCCTCGAGCTATCGCTACCCTGACCGCTGTCTTCCAAGGCCATTTAGGGTTGCCAATTCCCGATCTTAAGGCCTATTGAGGGGGTTCGCAGAGGCGACATGGGCGATGCGCGGATAGATCGGTTGTGATTTTGGGTGCACGAGTGGGGAAGAGCCTGAGGTATACAT
This sequence comes from Spongispora temasekensis, assembly GCA_038094675.1. Classification (NCBI taxonomy): domain Eukaryota; kingdom Fungi; phylum Basidiomycota; class Agaricomycetes; order Boletales; family Boletaceae; genus Spongispora; species Spongispora temasekensis. The sequence goes on along the minus strand of JBBPUL010000321.1, from coordinate 2,002 downwards.
ACTGTACATATAACATTCTCACCTGTTCGCGTGCGAGTTCCCGTCGCCTAAGTATGTATTCGATCCGGCCGTGCTTGGTGGCAGTGACTGACTGGTGAAGTGCCACCTCAAACTTCTCGGCCCGCCTCCCTTCTCATGCTTAACTTTCATCCCGCATTTCGTTACGTTCTCGAGTCTCGTTCCTGTACGTGGTACAAGCCTTACCTGACAGCGTTACGCAGTCATAGGCGCTGTCAATGAGTTGATATATGATATACATTTTGCACTGTTACAAAGTGGGACAATATTCCTGCAGTGTATGTGGCGGCGGAAAAACTATACGACAGTGAGAAATAGGAGAATACGGCGAGCCGATTTCATCCATCCTCCCATATCCATTCAACGTTTATCGTCATGCTGACAGGAACTACTCCGATTTTAAAAGGAATGAAAACGATACACTGCTCAAAACCGTTCAAGTACCAGGTGTCACTGTGGGATAAGGACCCATTGAAGACGGCGAAGCATTGCAGTGCGAGGTACAGGAAGAAGACCCCATTGGCTTCAGAGTGAGTTTAACATTACCACACTCGATGAACTTGAAATACGTGCAGGAAGCAATGGTTGCACGAAAGTGCGCATGTCAACTATGGAATGCTCGCGACGTCGGGATGTAGTCGCGGCTGTGCAGCATGTCACAAGTACACAAAGTAAATTTTCATTCTCGAGGTCAGGTTTCTCTTCTACTTGCTTAATGACTTTAGCACCTACAACTCGCAGACACCGTGGAATTCATCCAAGTGGTGCTGGGTGATACTAGCTGGGATCTCCTTGGTTCGCCCATTCCCGCAGTATACAAATAATTTGATATCACATTAAGCAGCTGAAAGACTACATGGCAATGCTAACTCGAAAAAAAGGCGTGCGGCACCAAGCCTGCTATGAAAGTGGGTCGTACGACTCCGTCTTTGACATACTATGGGACGAGACGCTGACTTCTGCGACTGATAAATGAACTTGGATCTAACGATCCAGGTGTCGGGTATATCATTGCAGAATCTCTTCGTCGTGATCAATGTCCCGAAAATGGACATAATGCTACAAACGTGAACAAGTGGTTTTTGTTCCATATGGCTGTAGCGAAGGGAGGAGAAAGTGGAGCAATCAGCGGTCTAATCCAAGGGAAAATAAGGCGGACTCACTGTGCTGCTCGTCCAGCAACAGGCAGGAGTATCTTTGCATTTGGTCGAAAGCTCTGAACAGCTGTCGGATTGCTTTATCCCATACCAGAGTTTTCACTGTCAGCCGGAGAAGAACGACATGTATAGAACAAAAATCTCACATTTACAGACTTGCAGCAGCTAGGATTACCATTTGAAACGATGCACGCCTCAGCTTCGCTGACTAAATCAGGTGCCCCAGCCACCAAAGTAGCAAAGACGACGATGGTAGGAATAATTGAGGGGAAGCGGAAGTACATTGAGCTGGTTTGGGATGGAACGTTGAAAAGAGTACTTGCTGTTTCTGTAGTAACTGGAAAGCTCCAGTCTTTATAGCAGGCGGACCATTGGGAAAGCCGGGACCTGATCATATCTGCGACAGGTTTCAAGTCTCAGCCTCCTCGGAGAGAATGCGCAACGTACATGCAGTGCTTGCTGCTACAAATCATGAGGTTAACACAAAGCCCGAGTATCGGAGTATATTTGAACTTCAAGTGCACTGGCAAGGTTATGCCAGTTTCGCGAAAGTTCCACATGGGCCATCATGCACCTGAATGCAATTGCGATCATTTCCAGCTTGTGACTGACCCCACAACTGTATGTATGTATGTGTGGTTGTTGCGTCGTACAGCTTTTTAACATGAAGACCAGCCAACTCAGATCAGCAAACTAACTCTGCATCTGTAAAAAAAAAAAAACCTGGTAGCAAATCAGTTACTCTATAGACTATATAGCACTATCTAGTGATTTTGACATTCAGACTTTCTATGTAGCATCCAGTAGGTCTACCAAGTCTATCCAAT
>JBBPUL010000320.1:0-24345 GCA_038094675.1 Spongispora temasekensis | reverse complement strand
CTATTATTCCAGCGACTCCCAAGGTAAGTGAATTTTTGAACCACCATGATGTGCATACATTCACTATACATACAGAAGCACACCCGAAATGACAGTGACCAATCTGACCCATCACCGAAGAAGGACATGAAAAAGACTTTGAGTCGCAAGAAGAGCAAAACACAACCGCCAAAAGAGAGCGACATTGATGATGAAGATCGGCCTGTAAACAGAAACATCTGGGCATTGCGAGAGCGCTGGGCATGCCACAAGAAGCCAGGCTGCCCGGACGACATTTGTTTCATTAGTGTGGCTGATGGTAAAACACATATACCATTGACATTCCGGCGTCTCAACTGCTGGGCTGCAGCAATGGTATGACTTCTGGTTTCATAGGACAACTTTACTGACAACAGTTCTCTCTGACAGCTCAAAGGACCAGAAACAGCAACAATAGAGATGCCCCCGAACCATGAGCTGTTTCAAGTGGTTCAAGATGAACCACTTGGCCACCGCTCTATCCTTGCAGAACGGCGTCTTCAAGCAGAGAAGAGCAAAGCGGCTGCTGAACCACCAGTTGCAATTCCTCCCCCTGCCCCTGCTGTCACACCAATCATCAACTACATGAATTGGCCTCCCGAACTGTTTCTCGCCTTGCAAGGAGGTGCTCGTCATGGACCACCACCGGCACTTCAACCTCAGGCACCACCGGCTCCAGACACTGTTCCAGCAAAATGTACATCCGCTGGTGTCCCTCTGTTCTCGCTTCGTCAACTCGAATCCCCTGGAGAACGGATGTCTATGGTCGACTTTGCTGCTACGTATGGTCTAACACCAACTGTTCTCGAAAAGCTACAAGTTGACGGTTATAACTCTGCACACGCACTTCGGTTTGCTACGGTTGAGGACCTTCAGACGAGCGGTGGTTTACGACGTGGAGAGATTGCACAATTGCAGGATGCAATTACACTTTGGGCTGGTACTGACTAGATGATACTGTTTGCAAAACCACATGTTGTAAAGTAGATGCACTGCCGGATACGTATACAATTGATCTCAACTTTGTCCCAGCGCTACTACATGTAACCTGCATGTCGAATGTAACTCTTTGCATCATTTGCAGTGATGACGTGTAGTGCTTCTAACATATCATAAATCAGTCCGTCGCCAGGGTCAAAAGCATCTGTGTTCTTGCAGATCCAGGCCTTGATTTTGGAGAAGGCTTCTTCAATGGGGTTGAGATCTGGCGAGTATGGTGGTAGATGGACAATGCGGACACCTACGAGAGTCAGAAATGTAATGCAACCTGAGTCAGAGTGATAGCATACTTACCAAATCTTTCTGCGACTTCGTGAACTTCATTGCCATGGTGGATGCGAGCATTGTCCATGATGAGGACACTATGCTTGCCAGGATAACGTTCACAAGATGGAAGCTACAAATGAATGAGTGTCAGAACACACGAATAGCAAGATGTACACCCAGTACATACCACAGCATTCTCTAGGAACTTGAGATACTCTGCCCGATTCAAGGATCCTTCGATAACATGCCCAGCGATCATGCCATCGCATTCTAAAGAGAGTCCGCTCATCCTTGGAAGTCTCGTCAATGAAAACAAGCTGTTCGGGGGTGTATTCCGCAACCCGTCGCATGTAATCAGCACGAACATCTTCATTGCGTTCGCTAGCGATCTTTCTGAGCTTTTTGAGGGAAATATTGGATCGACAGAGCTCGCGATGGATGGTTGTGAAGTGGACAGAAATGAACCGGTTGTGCTGCATGAGAGTGTTGAGTTCAGCGAGAAAGCGGTCTGGGCGATGACGGACCAGTTCCAGGAGATACTGGACATCTGTCATGTTCAGTGACCTTGGACGCCCAACAAGATCACCTCGTGGTCATACGACGTCACCGGTGTCACAGTAGAGCTGGCGGATGCGATGAAATGTACGCTTGGAGAAGCCAATGCAGTCTAGAATCTGCTCTGTGGTGAGGATACCCTGTTCTGCAAGTCGAATAGCAGCCATTTTGAGGTCAGGGGATATCTTCCTGTTGCCCATGGTAGATATGAGGTAGAGAATAACTGTGACTGGGGACAATGTGGTTACAGTTACAGTGTATATACGACGAAATTCTACTAAGTAGTCTTACTAATGTTTCCCGTTTCGCCCAACTTAGTGCCATTAGTTTCGCAAACTGCTGTAAGGTTCTGCATGGCATCACCATGGTCTGGTCTTCTAGATAAAGCATCAGCTCTAGCATTGGTAGATCCAGGTTTGTAGATCAGAACATAATTAAACTCCTACAATGTGGCATGCCATCGAGCTTGGCATGGTGATAATGTTTGTGGCTTTTTTTAATATTCTAGGTTTTTGTGGTCTGTCCAGATCTCGAATCATGGACTGCCAATAAGATAGTGTTGCCATTCCTTAAGAGTGCAAATAATTGCTGCCATTTTCTTATCATAAATAGGATAATTTCATTCTGTGGCATCAAACGAATAGAAGATGAAAGCACAAGGCCTCCAGAGGCCATCTTCACTGTGGACTGAGAGCACAGCTCCTGTGGCAATATCGGAAGTGTCCATTTCTACCCTTAAGTTTCTCACACTATTGAGGTATGTAAGTAGTGGTGCTTTTGTGAATTTTTCTTTTAGAGATAAATATGCTTCTTCTTGCACAGGTCTCCAGGACCAAGGAACATCTTTCTTGGTTAACTCTATTAGTGGTTTAGCCATGTGGGCAAAGTTTTCAATAAATTGTCTATAATAATTACAGAGTCCTAGGAATGACTGAATCTGTTTTATGGATTGCAGTTAGGGCCAGTCTGCAATAGCTTTTGTTTTTGTATTTTGCATATCCACCCTATCTTTAGATATGACCATACCCAGATAGTCAATTTTATGTTTTAAAAAGAAACATTTGTAAGGTTTGCAATACAGATCATTTTCCCAAAGGACCTGCAATACTTCCCAAACACATTGTGCATGCTCCACATGAGAGAGACTGGTTATAAATATAATTAGATTGTCAATGTAAGCACCTATATCATCATAATGATCATGAAACAAATTATCCATCATGGCCTGAAATGTGGCCAGCGCATTCTTGTAGCCAAAATACATTACAAGGGGCTTGAAGGACCCAAATGGAGTAATGAAGGCACCCTTCCATTCATCACCTTCCTTCATATGAACATTCATATAACCCCATCAAAGATCTAGCATGATAAACATGTCAGCACCACAAAGCTGATCAACCAGTTGATCAATGCATGGCAATGGGTATGTGTTTGTAATGATACCTTCATTAAGGTAGCGATAATCCATCACTAATCTCTTTTTTCCATCTTTTTTAGGAATAAAGAACACCAGTGCCATCTGAGGTGACTTCAAGGGTCTAATGTATCCTTTTTCAAGTTCTCCATCAAGGAATTTATGAATTTCCATGAGCTTAGTCTGAGACATGGGAATGACATGACCTTTCTTTGGAATAAAGTCAGGCTGCAAGTCAATTGCATGATCTTATGTTTTGCATAGCGGCATATGTGTAGATTCCTGTTCTGAAAATGCATCTAGAAATCGTGAAATTCTGCCAGAACTTCTATCTTTATGGTTTTTTGTTCTTCCAGAGATATCTTATTGACATGTGCCATGTCATACTGGTTAAAAGTCATTGTATGATTCACCCAATCTATGGATGGATTATACTGACGCAGAAACTCATATTCTAAAAAGACCACATTTGTAGCTAAGTTTGATACATAAAGAGTCAAAGGAAAGGAATAGGCGATCTGATTGCCATCTTTCATTTTGGCATTGATGTGATATATATGTGTGATGCCACATCCTATGTTGGCAGAACCATCCACATTCCTGACTTCTATGGGTCATGGTAGCTCTTCGCATGCTATGGCATTTGCAGTCATGAATCCTTGGTTGACAAGGCAATGCGTAGTACTGCTGTCGACTAATGCAGACACCCAGACCAATGATTGGTCATTCCTTTGTAGTTTTAACTCCACTTCTTTATTTTTTTTTACAGTATTTGTGCAAAATTAAGCACCCAATGTTTTTCTTCTCGGGCTAAGCTCAATTGAGGCTTTGCAACGGAATATACATCCAATGGACTACCATATCGGAATGACAATTCATGTGACAGTAATGAGAAAGGCTCATAGTTTTCATTCTGAGCCATTTTGGCAAGTTCTCACATGTCAAACACTTCATAATTAAAAGCAGATGACAAATCGACAGAATTGATTACAGGCTCTATTTCCTCTCATTCAGGCTCATTATGGTACATATCAAAGAAATCAGAAACAGAAAGATAGTCCAAATCACTATTTTTTGTATTTAAAGAGTTTTTATAAGTAGCTACTAAAGAAAAATCTTTCGAGACCTCAGACACCCTCATATCTGAAGTCGGTGCTAAAAACCTGCTTTTGCATGGGCCTCTACTGCAAGCCGATCTCACCAGTAGGCTTCTGCTTCTTTCATCATCCAAGCCTGATGGTGAGCTGTTGCTACTGGTTGCGGTGCTTGTGAGGGTGGTGGCAGAGTGGAGAGTTGCTGCTGTTGGGGATGCCAGGATGCAGCGGAGTACCCTGGGGCTTGAGGAGGGAGAGCAGAGATTGCTGCTCTAGCCTCATACAAGACACAGTTTTAGGGTTGGTAAAAAGGATTCGTAGAACACATTGCCCAAATGTGTCCCTTCTTTTGACAACCAAAACAGGTTCAATTATCTGGGGTTGATGGCATGTGGGAGGTCTGATGATCTATCTCCACTAGAGCACCTTGGCCAGGTTGGATACTGGTAGAAGTAAATCATTGACCTGGGATTGGGGGGCAAGAAAGAGGATGAGAACCAAAAGCTTGAGTACTTTGCATGTGAGGAGTTTCCAGGCTGATAGTGGGCTGGGCCAATGCTATCCTATTGAATTTTTGGTTGATGGCAGTATATGCTTCTACCAATCCATTGAAATTGTCATCATTGAGCATTTTTCCATGCAGCTTGTGTTCAATATGGATTTTATATTGCACTGCCCTTTTCAGCAGGTGCACTGCCTCTTCTTTGCTACATTTGGCATCCGAAAATAGTGCCAAAAAGTCCCTCATGAAAATAGTGAAGTTGCTACTTTGTTTTAGGTTTAATAATTTTTTATAGGCCTCATGGTGAAGAGTGCCTATGACAAAATATGATGTGATGAGCATCTCATTGTCAGCCATTGTAGGCCAATCAGGATCCTCCTCTCTATACTTCTTGAGAAGTGTGATGGCAAAGGGGGCAGCATCTCCTACTAATCAGGTCATGATTGCATAGGTCTCTTCTCTCTTGTCTAGCTTTTTGACTTTGAGATAGAGTTTTACCTTTACCCACCAAAGGCAGAAGGTTGCCTTGTTGCCGTCTCATAGGCTGGGATCACTGATTGTTCTTTTGGCCTTGGTGGTTATGTCTAGTTGCAGGCTTGACAACTGGTTGGCAAGATCATCAATCTTCTGGGAGATTCTGGATATTATCAGATATTATGAAGGTGGCAGTAGTAGCATAAAGGTTGGAAGAAGGCAGAGTAGAGCGACAAGCATCAAAAAAGAGTTATAAGAGGTGGGGCGGAATATTTGCTGCTTCAAGTGTTGAGATACGATACAGTACATACAACTAGCTTACCTTTTACAGTATATTTTTCCCGTGCGACGCTCGTTACTTACAGCTCCGTATTGTTGCGTGCATCCCTCAGTCGTTCTACTATTCTCGACTGAGGTATGCACTCACTACCACTCGTTACTATCTAACCACTAACCATGTACCCAGCTCCATATCAATAGATATATAATACAGTCATTCTACTATTCTCAACTGAGCTCCATATCAATAGGTTATGAGCCCCGACGCGTGAAAATTTCACCGTCAGTTGAAACAACGAACTCATCGAATCCAGCACACCGGACCGATTCCCGTTCCTCACTATTACCCAGTGCTCTCTCACCATCTCGATAACAACCTGCCTTAGACCCTTTAGTCCATAACACTGCCCACAGCTTATGCCTGGTACAAACCAACCTGCCGGGACTACATCCATGCCATCCATGACATCACCAACCGCTCCCACTGTTCCAACATCATGGGACATGCCCACAAACTCGAGTAATTTCTTTCCAAAGAGCTCCGAAGATCGCCTTGCAAACCAAGATGGCTATTTCATCTGGTCGCACTGCATGCGGAAAGCACTTAGCTTCTGCAATTTACTCGAAGTCACGGATGGGACACTCAAGGAGCCCACGGACGCTGCCCAACTCATTGTATGGCAAAAAATGGATGCCACTGCATCCGTTATGATCACAAGCTGTCTCAAAGCTGAAATCATCCCCAAAATAGCCCATTTGCCCACTGCTCATGCTGCCTGGGACCTTCTCGCTGCTCAATTCGGCCAAGTCGGATCAGGATCCATCATATATTGGTTCCACCGTCTAACGAAACATCTACCAAGTGGCAGAGACATATCTACACACATAAATGAATACCAGGAAGCTATGCAACACCTCACGACTGCCAATCTGGTTATACCAGAATGGTCCGCTGCCGCTATTCTTCTCTCGACATTACCGTGCGATCCCAAGGACCATGACTCATGGGACTATTTTGTTAAGGGCATACAGATTGACAAAATGACAACTATGCTATCGAGCATAATATCAGAGATCCTTGAAGAGAAGCACCGCCAGACTCCAGCCACCACCAGCATTGCATCATCGGAAACAGCACTAGCTACCCTCGAATGGACTGCCCATGCAATCGGAGCAAAGTTTTGCATGAATTGCAAATGGAAAGGACACACGAAAGACGAATGCTGGGCAAAAGGAGGCGGAAAAGAAGGCAGGGGTCCAAAATAAAAGAAAAAAGGAAAAGGGAGTGAGAAAGCCAAAGTCACTATGGAAGAAGAGGGAAATGAAACCTCGAACATCGTACTAGAAAAATCTCTTGTTGCCACAGAAATAGGCCTCGAAATGTCTACGACACCCCCGCTGGTCATAGACTCTGTGTACAGTGTACGCATGACACCGAGTGTGACTCCCATTATTTATTCGGGCACATTGACTCACATCCTTGCAGATCGCTCAATTTTCAAGTCCTACTCGCCCTCGTCAGGAAACATCAGCGGTTTTGGAAATGGCATGTCGGTCATTGCAGGTCGCGGCAAAGCACATTTGCTTGCCAGCAGACCATCCAGCAACACGATCAACCTTAAACTGTGTGACACATGCCACGTCCCATCATCTAGCCTACCAATCGTCTCTGTCTCGCGACTCGATGATGCCAACTGCTACACGCTCTTTGGTGCCGGTCGCTGTGTCACATTCGAACTTAAAGATGATGGACAGATGATGCATGAAGTCCTCAATAAATCCCACCATATTATTTTTACTGCAACCAGATGAGCTGATCGACTATACCATATGGACACACCACGACGCGGATCCGACGAGACCACCTACCATGCCGCCACCCCCATTTCAAAGATCGAGCTCCTACACCACCGACTCAGACACTTAAATTATCAGTCCCTGCGAGCACTTGTCAAAAAAGGGCTAGTGACAGGCATCAGACTCACCCAAAGTGAGCTCAAATATGAGCCACCTATCTGTTCATCATGCACAATGGGCAAAATCACCAGAGCATCGTTTCTGCTGTCAGAAAGTGGCAAAGCGACCCGGTTTCTCGCCCTCATCCACTCAGACCTATGGGGTCCCGCTCCTGTCCAAATGGCTTCAGGCAAGCGCTATATGATGATGCTGACGGACGACTACACACGATGGGTATGGGTACTATTCTTACACAAGAAGAGTGATGCATTCGACACATTCAAGGAGTGGAAGGCTGAGGTTGAAAACACCAGTGGCCAGACTATTCAATGGTTCTGAACGGACAACGGCGGCGAATACTTCAATACACTATGGATCGCATATATGAAAAAGTGTGGAATATGCTGGGAATCAACTGCCCTCCAAACTCCTGAACAAAATGGCGTATCCGAACAGCTAAATCGATCCGTCATCGACCATGTCCATACCATCCTCATCGACACTGGCCTACCCCTCTATCTATGGGCCGAGGCTGCAAATTATGTTGTCTACACTAAGAACCGCCACTCCACTCACTCTCTTAAAAACATTACACCATACGAAAAACGTTATGGGTGCAAACCCGATGCATCTCGTCTCCATCGTTTTGGTTGTACTGCCTACGTTCTCGATGACTCCCCAGAGCGTCGAAAACTTGACCCAAAAGGGAAGTGCACGGTATTTGTGGGGTACCCAGAGACCCAAAAAGGTTGGCAGCTATCACCCTAGCAAGTGTCGCATTCAGGTATCTGCGCATGTCATATTTGATGACTCAAGCGATTCACGTGACAGCTTTCAGGCTAAGGAGGAGTACCAATTCTCCTACAATTCACTCAGATCATCTGCATTCGATACCAACGACGACATCAGCCTGAAATCTACACAGCCACCACCAGTCCCACCACAACCTATCCAACCCCCACAACCTCAACCTGCTCAGCCTAACCTGCAAGAGCAACCTCTGCCACAACGTGCTCAACCTCATGCCCATCCTGAACCACCACCTCCGCGAGCTCCATCAACACGTGCCACTGCTGCAAAAGCACGTGGTGCAATTGCTACCATCTATGGATGACAGCCTATAGAGGAAGAGCGGTAAAACAACGACAACTCGGAAACTGAGGTAAATGATGCACTCACCCTCGACCTGCCAAATGAGGAAGTCAACATTGCCTCAGGCGAAGACCCTCACACGTACCATGAGGCTATCAATTCTCCAGATCGAATGGAGTGGGAGCAAGCAATGCGAGACGAGCTTGACTTGATCGTGCAACTCAGTACCTACCGATTAGTAGAGCTTCCACCCAGCTGCGATGCTATCGACACCAAATGGGTATACCGTGTCAAACGCAACGAAGCTGGGCATATCACACGCTATAAAGCCAGATTAGTCGCACGCGGATTCACCCAAAAGCCCGGAGTCAACTTTGATGAGACCTTTGCACCTGTTGCAAGGATCAAATCAATTTGCATCTTATGTGCTATCGCAGCTGCCCTCGACTGGGAAATTCATGTCATCGACGTTGATTCAGCCTTTTTCAACAGCGAGATGCCAGATGACCAGCCAGTGTATGTCAAACAGCTAACCGGATTCGAAGCAAAAGGAAAAGAGCACCTCGTATGGCTCCTCTTGAAGGCGCTATATGGACTATGGCAATCTGGGTACCTCTGGTACCAAAAACTCAAATCTATTCTCACTAAAATCGGATTTGTCATCTGCTCTGCCAACTGCTGTGTTTTCATCCATCGCTGCACCACTGGGATCTGCATCATCGCATCTCACGTCGACGATCTCGGGCTCTATGTATCGTCACCACACGAGCTCAAGCGACTCAAAACCGAATTTGGTGCGCACGTTTCTTTCAAGGACCAAGGGGAAATCTGCCATATTCTTGGCATCGAAGTAATTTGAGATTGCGTCACACGTACCATCTCCCTCTCTCATCAATGATACATCGATTCTATGATCAAGACGTATGGTCTCAAGTCAGCGAATCCAGTCATGACCCCAGAGCAACCAGGTCTGCGACTATCGCGCCAACACTGTCCATTCACAGATGATGAAACACGTGAAATGCGTGACGTGCTGTACCAGAATGCCATTGGGGCACTCAATCATTGCACTATCATGACGCGACCCGACATCGCTCATGCTGTACAGCAAGTCACGCAATTCGTGGCCGATCCAGGACGCACGCATTGGACCGCTGCCAAACGCATCCTCCGTTATCTCAAAGGCACGCGGGACCTCGCCCTTACCCTGGGAGGCAAACTCGACAGCAATATAATTACCCCTCATGCATTCAGCGATGCCGACTTCGCGAACTCGTCCGACAATGCCCGCTCCATATCCGGCTATGCAGTCATGCTTGGTACCGGGACCTTCTCATAGTCAGCTAAAAAGCAAACGGCCACCGCGCTATCGACAGGCGAGGCCGAATACTATGCTGCCACTCATGTCGGATGCGAGATTCTCTGGTTCCGCCATCTACTTGTCGAACTCGGATTCACACAGACTCACCCGACCATGCTGTATGTTGACAACATAGCCGTGATTCGCATTTTAACCACACCGGACGAGATGTCTACAAGGATGTGTCACATCCACCTCTCCTACTTTTGGATCAAGGACAAGATCAAGCACAAACAAATCACACCACAACATGTCGTATCAGTCGAAAATGTCGCCGACATTTTTACCAAAGGTTTATCTACAGATACCCACAGACATCTCGTATGTTTACTCGGATTACAACTATGGACTGATGCTAGTTGAGGGGGAGTGTTGAGATACGATACAGTACATACAACTAGCTTACCTTTTACAGTATATTTTTCCCGCGCGATGCTCATTACTTACAGCTCTGTATCGTCACATGCATCCCTCAGTCATTCTACTATTCTCGACTGAGGTATGCGCTCACTACCACTCGTTACTATCTAACCACTAACCATGTACCCAGCTCCATATCAATAGGTACATAATACAGTCGTTCTATTATTCTCGACTGAGCTCCATATCAATATCAAGTTGGAAGCTCATATTTCCCATCCAGTTCCACTTGGGTTTAGGAGCTACTTTGCACATGGTGAGGAATTCATATCCAATTGTGCACATTAACTAAAAAAAAACTACCCACTTGCCACTACCATCTTCATGGGGGTTTTGTCTCACGAGAACAAGTCTTGTATGCTGGCTCAGAACTGGAGAGTCGAGAGGGGAGAACTGGGGTACTGCCTGGCTATGGTTAATGTTTTAGTATGCTGAGACTGCAACTCTCATAGAAGATATCATGATTCTGCTGGATTGCACTGCCCAAAACAGCTATACTAATCCACTATGTGTGAAAGAGATTGATCATTATTTGTTGGTGGCTAGGCATGTCCTCTTGAATGAGGTCAAAGCCCTAGCAATGTGAACCAACTATTGCGCCTGATATGCATAGCTAAAACAGTTTTATATAGGAGTTGTTGTCTCCTAGCTGTCACATTGTTCCTACCTCTCATACATCAGGGAACTGGTGAGGAAATGATAATGATAGATAATGGTAGATAATGGTAGATAATATATTATAATCCCTTGATCAACCACATTTTCAGGATTATCTAGGATTATCTTTTCCTTCCCATTTCCCTGATGTAGTCATTCTCACCAGCAGAATGAAACTATAATATCTTCAACTGAGAACTCCTGCCATCATTTATGCTCTCAAGTTATGGCACCACTATCTTCGTGGCTCACAATTCCCCATCCAGGTTTTTACTGACCACAAAAACCTGACATATTTCTGTCAACCCCAGAACCTCAACCGCTGGCAGGTGTATTGGCTCCTTGACCTTGCAGACTTCGATCTCAAGATGACCCATGTCCCTGGCTCTCTGCTCTCTGGCCCGGATGCCCTGTCTCAATAACCTGACTGCCTCTCATCTAAATCAGACAACCAAGCCATTACTCTCCTCCTGGAAACCCTCTTTGTCCATGTCATTGATGCAGTCCTCACTACTGCCATCCAGAACAACTCCGCCAATAATGAACTCATCACCTGCCTTCATAGAGACCTTGAGGGACCCACCACTGCCTCAAATCTCTGGAGTCACCTCTCCAACTGGCAATTCAAGGAAAACCTACTCTGCTTTAAGGATCATGTCTATTTTCTAGAGCCCAACCACCTTGATACTTGAAAACATATCAACTTGTTGCCCACAATTTTTGGTGGCCCAGCCTTGCCACTCAAGTCCATCACTACATTGAAGGCTGCACACTCTGCCAGCAAAACAAAGCTAACACTCACCCTACAGTCTCTCTACTCTCCCCAATCAAATCCCTCACCTCCTGCCCATTCCAACAGGTCTCCTGTGACCTAATCACCAACCTCCTCTTATCTCATGGCTTTGATAGCCTGTTGGTCATGGTCGACCACAGGCTTAATAAGGGGGTAATTTTATGCCCTACTAAGAAACAAATCACCACCAAGAGTGTTGCAACCCTCTTTTTCCACAAAGTCTATCACTGATGGGGCCTCTATAACAAGATCATCTCCAACTGTGGCCCACAATTCACCTCAACCTTTGCTTGGGAGCTCAGAAGACTCCTAAAATATGACCTCTCCCTGTCTACTGCATATCACCCTCAATCCGATGGAGAAACCAAGCATGTCAACCAAGAGATTGAAACATACCTTCAGATCTTCTGTAGGAATAACCCAACCGCATGGACCAACCATATCACCCATGTGGAATTCATGCATAATCCCCACTCTATCACTGGCAAATTGCCATTTTACCTCATATATGGCTTCGAACCTCATGCCCTCCCCATGGTCCTAGCAGAAATCCCACTCCCAGCTCTAGAGGAATGCCTCAAGGCCCTATCCACAGCCAGGGATGAGGCACTCGCTGCCTATGAACTTGCATGTCAGGTGATGGCATTCCAAACATGCTGCTCTTTCACCCCTTTTGCCAAAGGAGAAAAGGTGTGGCTAGAAGCAAAGAACCTTAATCACCACATCACAAACCCCAAATTCACACCCAAAATGGAAGGAACCTTTGTTATCACTGATGTCCTATCCCTCTTGACATACAGACTCTGACTCCTCCTGACATGGAAGATCCACCCCATGTTTCATGCATCTCTCTTATCACCCTATCGCAAAAATAGCATATACAGCCTGAACTTCCCAGCCCCACCCCTGGAGCTAATAGAAGGCAAAGAGGAATACAAAATTGAGAAGGTTCTATGCCACCAAGGAACAGCCCACTCCCACATGTTCCTGATCTGATAGAAAGGATACACAGCTGAGGAAGACTCCTGGGTTCTAGAACAGAACTTGAAAAATGCAAAGTCTGATCTTCAAGAGTATAAGAACCTTCACCCAAAGGTCTTCTCCTCCCCAAAGCAATAACTTTCCCTCACAATGCCTACCACCTGCTTTGCTCCCTCCCCTCTTCATTTCTCTTTCACTATGTCAAATGTCTCTTCTGAATCTATCTTGACCCCCTTATTCCTGCTCTTTTCAATACCTCTTATGGAGGACAATCTTGCTTCATCACCGAGTCCTTCTTCTTTGCCACTGGCCAACCCTCTTCATCTTAAGGATGCACTGGTGGTGGCAGGAAACAGTGCACCTCCTAGCCCTGGCACTTTATATATCCTCCCCATTCTCAAGCCATCCACCAATGCCCTGACCCCAGTAATTTCTGTTGACATTCCCCTCCATGCCCACACCCTCTGGTCCTTGGATCTCACTGACAATGAGTGCAGCATGCTCTATGAGTACCTCACTGACCCCCACATGTTTTTGGGGATTTCTGCCTTCACCGACCCCTCATCCCTGTTCTTCCTTCTTTTTATGGTCTTTCTCCAATTGAAACACCTCGCATCATTGGGGCCTCTATCAGGGCCATCCACTCTAGGACTCTCGGACATGTCCACGAGCTGGCTCACCAGCTCAGCTACTTAGAATTCATTCAGGATATCGATCAATACCTCTGGGAGACTGCCTCCATTACAGTCCCTATAAATATTGCTATCTTCACTTACATTGAAAGACCCCCCTCTTCATCACCCTCCAAGATTATCCATGACTCTGTCCCCACAGCAAATGGTATCCCTAGTGCATCCTCTTCCCCGCTCGATCTGATAGAGGCTCTTGCCATAGATACTCTTCAAGCTTGTTTTAACCATATCCAGAAAGCCATGGTTCAATGGTATATCCTCCAAGGTGACCTCCCCTGCCCTAGTGACCACCATTGCTACTGGGACTCATGCTTCATGTGTCACAGGCTTGGACACATTAGGGTCCACTACCTTCACTACACCTGCCCCTTCTGCCATCGCCACTCCTCTGGCCATACTCAAGCCACATGTCCCTTTCATAACTGCTATTCCCTGCTGGGGTCCTCTTTCTCTTCCTCCCACAGCTCCTGCCAGTCCCGGAGATGCTTTTAGTCCTGCACCTCCCACACTTCTGCCTGCTCTCTGTTATGATCAGCCCCTTTTCTTTCTTTCTTCGCTTCTTTTGCCCTGTATTACTTAAACACATACAGCCTTTCACTTAGTCAGTGTCAGCAGCTGTATGTTTCTCTTATCTCTTATCTGTGACTCATGCATTCTGGAACATTCTATGTAGTTCTATCACACATAGCCTTCCAACTCATTTCACGCTGTGTATGACTCATTCCCCTTATCTCCAGCCACCTCTTTGAGTTTCCTCTCCCATTCTGCTGCAGCACTGCTTGGTCTGTGCACAGAGCTCATATATATAAATAGGGTGTAGCACAAGCCATGTATCTCTAGCTTGAGCCTACTCAAAATAGCAATCTATTGCATCTTTGACCCTCTCGCTCCCCTCTGCTCTCCTTTTGAACCACTTGGCCTTGCAGCGTCTTTGCTCAGAGATACTCTACCTTTGTTTCTCGACATCGCTACATACTTGCCTAGACAGAGTAGTGACCAGTCTCTGTGCATTGTGCTTAGGACATATGCCCCTCGCCTTCATCTTGCAGCTTTAGGTTGTGCATCGAGTCTACGGCTGACACTACCTGCACCCATTGTAACACTCTCAGCACTCTGGCTACATGCTTCCAATCCCTCCACCTCAGTCTCCACCAACACTAAATGATGATGATGACTTTTGCTTCAACTCCATTGAAGAAAGTAACATGTAGAAGTCTCACTAGGGTTTCAACCCTACTAAGAGGGTAATGTTATGATCAGCCCCTTTTTTTCTTTCTTCATTGCTTTTCTGTTGCTCTGTATTACTTAAACATGCACAGCCTTTTAATTAGTCACTGTTAGGGCTGTGCATTTCTCTTATCTCCTATCACTGACTTAGATATTCTATGATGTTCCATGTAGTTCTATCATGCACAGCCTTATGACTCATTTTATGCTACACATGACTCATTCCTCTTATCTTCAGTCACTTCTTTTGGACTTCTCTCTTATCACATTGTAGCACTGCTTGGTCTGTGTGCAGAACTCATACTTATAAATAGGGCATAGCATTAGCCATGTACTCCAGCTTGAGCCTACTCAAGATAGTAATCTATTGTGTCTTTTATCCTCTTACTCCTCCTTGCTCTCCCTATGAACCTCTTGGCCTCACAGTGTCTCCACTCGAGGATACTTTGCCCTTGTCTTTGATGTCATTACATGCTCACCTTGGCAAAGTAGTGACTAGTCTTCTTGTATTGTGCTCAGGACCTATGCTCCTCATCTTCACCTCACAGCTTTAGGTTGCACATCGAGTCCATGGCTGATGCTACCCATGCCTGTTGTAACATCATGTAGCAAATGCATTCCCAATAGAACAATAACCACTTTATGCCTGTGGATCAGCTTTCTGACAATGAAAAAATGAGGACAAGCTTTGCATGTGTGTATCTAGCACAAGTGCAGAGGGCAATATATGGCAGCTTTGAGCTAATGAAGTGACCTATGCAGGACATGACCATTGGCCTCTACTAACCACAAGAGAAAATGATAAAGGAATAAGGGAGGACCATGACTTAGGTCACAAAGACACAAGAGGTCAAAGCTAGGGCTCAGCTTGACTCTTGGCCGCTTTATATATGTACTACAATATTAAATACATGAGGTCTGACTAATCTACATGTGTCTAACATGAGGCAGTCTAAACTACTGACATCATAGATAAGAGATAAGAGGGTCCAGACCTGTGATATTATTGATGATGTCATATCACATGATCAGTCTAGATCAGTGATGTCATATTATGTAATACAATGTGTAACACCATTGAGATTGCAAAAATGCAGGAAGTTTGAATAAGGTTACAACAGGAAGGAGTTGTTCATAAATCATTGAAACATGGAGGGAGAGTTATTCATGCTGAAGAACATGACCATGGGTTCAAAGAGGCCTTCGTGGGTGATGAAGGCTCCCTTCCATTAGTGACCATCTTTGATGTGTACATTGTTGTACACCCAGTGAATGTCGAACTTGGTGGAAACTTTTGCTTCTTTGAGTTTGTTGACTAGGTCGAAGACAAGGAGTAGGGGGTAGGCATCGTGGATGGTGTGTTCATTCAGGTACCTGTAGTCCTGACATGGATGAAGTTTGCTGTCCTTCTTTTTAATGAAAAAGAAGAGGGAGGCCTGTGGAGATTTAGAGGGATAAATTTTTCCTAAGTAAAGATTCTTGTCAAGGAAAGCTTCGGTTGCTTTTTGTTCTTTGGGGGACAGAAGGTAAATCTTCTTGATCTTTGAGATGAAGGACTCATCAAGGTTGATCTCATAATCATAGGGTTGAGATGGAGAAAGAGATTCACAGTCCTTTTCTTCAAAGACCTGAGTGAAGTCTGAGTACTCTGGAGGTAGAATGATGTTTTGGGTCTGAGTCCCTGCTTTTTCTGCCAGTTTGGTTGCTTCAGAGTAGCAGGTGATAGTAGCAGAAGGCAGGATATAGGGTCCTCCTCGAGTAATGTGGTTGATGGAGTAATGACTGAGAGTTTGGTATTGCCATTGTTTCTCAGACTGAATGTCCAAGTATGCATGCAAATGTCTGTGAGTCTTGGGTGTTGTGTTAACACATTGGATCGATGTTTCCCTGAAGCCTTGGAGTGGCAGGGTGCAGTAGTGGGAGTCATGTCACTTTTGATCAGTGACATAAGTATGGTATAGATCTGCAGATTGGTCCAAGACTTCTGGGACAGTGATAGTCTGCTTTTCCCAATTGATAGTGGGGTTAGCAAGGCAAATCCAGGGGAGGCCAAAGATAACATTTTCCTTGCCATAGTTATGAGGTAGAAGAGGACCTTTTGAGTAACCCCTTCCCCAATGGAGATGTAGAGCTTGGTGAAGAATAAAATATCTCCATTGAAGCTTGCCAATTGATCCACATTGCAGATGCAGATAGATTGATTGAGGTGAGTGTGGGGGAGTTTGTGTTTTCGGGCAAAGGCCCAGTCAAGGCAAGAAATTTCTGCTCCTGAGTCAATGAGAGCAGGGAAGTCGATGACTTTCATGGTGTGCAAGGGTACCATAAGCTGAATGGGGATATGCATAGCTCTATTAGATGTTGATACTAGTACAGGCACACAAGAAACAAGATGTTGGGGAGGTACTTGTGTTGACAGAGTCCTCCCTTTCAAAAATCCTTAACCTCCACTGTTTCTACATGGACGTCTTCATCATTGTCTTTGTCCATCAGTCCTGGTATTTCTTCTTCAGCTTTAGTGACTTTTTGGTTGATCATGGGGCATGGTGAAAGATCCTTGAAGGTAAGACACTTATTGGAAAAGTAGCCTGGTTTTCTGCATCTAAGGCAGAGTTCTTGTTTGAAGTAGCATTCATGCTCTTCGAGGGTAAGCTTTGAAATGCAGATAGCATCCACACCCATGGCATTAGGGTCTTTTTCGCAAGAAGTCTAGGTGGGGCAAGGGACAAAGGTGGGGGTCAAGGTATACTTGTGCTGGTAGGCAACAAGCTTAGCATATTTGTGCTGGTCATCAATATGAGAGGCATTCTTGATCCAGTCATCAATGGTCAAAGGGATGGTGTCCATAAGATACACCTTTTCAGAAAGCAAGGAACTTGGGATTTTAGTGGAGAAGTAATGGCAGATGGTGGCTGCCTTGTTGAGCCCTACAAGGCTAATCTGGTTTCAGAATTCTGAGATGTACTGGCTAAGAGACAGTTGGAAGGTCCCATCACATCATTTATTGATATCATAGGTGGCAAGCCAGGTGAGGGCATTAGCAGCAGTATTGGGGCTCTTGAAGTGGGCCTTGAACTTTTTTATGAACTCATCCTAAGACCCTAGAGTCATATTGGTACCTCTCATACTTTCTTCTATGAAGGTATCAGCCCAGGCGAGGGCACTTCCATTGTTCATAAAAGACAGGGCAAACCCAATCTTCTTCTCATCAGTGGAGAGACATCAATATTGACAGTGAGGTACCTTACAATGTACTGAGCAAAGCCAGGGCATGGCATCACATTGTTTGCCAGAGAAGGCCTTTGGTTGGGCAAGGCAAAGTTTGGTAGGTTTGGAGGACATCAAGGGCATAGGATTGGGGCTGAGTGGTGATGGGGATGTTATGCTTTTGGAGCTGGGGCTAGGGGGCATGGTAGATCTCCAAGAGGAGGAGGTTGCGATGGGTGGGGTGTTACAATCGGCTCCTTTTCTTTTTCTCTTCGCTTCCTTTTACCTTGTATTACTTAAACATGCACAGCCTTTCACTTAGTCAGCATTAACAGCTGTGCATTTTCCTTATCTCTTATCTGTGACTCATACGTTCTGGAACATTCTATGTACTTCTATCACACACAGCCTTCTGACTTGTTTCACGCTGTGTATGATTCGTTTCCCTTATCTCCAGCTACCTCTTTAGGATTTCTCTCCCATTCAGCCATAGCACTGCTTGGTCTGTGCACAGAGCTCGTATATATAAATAGGGTGTAGCACAAGCCATGTATCTCCAGCTTGAGCCTACTTGAGATAGCAATCTATTGCGTCTTTGACCCTCTCGCTCCCCTCTGCTCTCCCTTTGAACCACTTGGCCTTGCAGCGTCTTCACTCGGGGATACTCTACCTTTGTTCTTCGACATCACTACATACTCACCTAGGTGGAGTAGTGACCAGTCTCTGTGCATTGCGCTCAGGACATATGCCCCTCGCCTTCGTCTCGCAGCTTTAGGTTGTGCATCAAGTCTATGGCTGACGCTACCCGTGCCTGCCGTAACATGGGGGAGGTAGGCAGGAGTGTCACTTCAAAGGTAATGGAGAGGCTGAAATGGCTGTGAGCTACAGCAAGGGTAGTTGCGTTTGAAGAGCTTGAGCCTTTTGTTATGACAGGCATGGGTAGCATCAGCTGTAGACTTGATGTGCAACCTAAAGCTGTGAGGTGAAGACAAGGGGTGAAGGTTCCAAGTACAATGCAAGGTAACTGATCACTACTCCATCTAGGTGAGTATGTACTGATGTCAAAGTCAAAGACAAAGTATCCTTGAGCAAAGATGCTGTGAGGCCAAGAGGTTCATAGGGAGAGTGAGAAGAAGCAAGAGGGTCAAAGACACAATAGATTGCTATCTTGAGTAGGCTCAAGCTAAAGATACATGGCTTGTGCTACACCCTATTTATAGGTATGAGTCCTGCACACAGACCAAGTAGTGCTGTAGTGCAATAAGAGAGAAACTCAAAAGGGGAAAGTGGAGATAAGGAGTTATGAGTCATGCACAGCATGAAATGGATCATAAAGCTGTGCAAGATAGAAGTACATGGAATATCATAGAATGTGTGAGTCAGAGATAAGAGATAAGAGAAATGCACAGCCATAACACTGACTAATTGAAGGGCTGTGCATGATTAAGTAATACAAGGTGATGATAAATGAAGACAAAAGGAAAAAGTGGGGCAAATTGTAACATCTCCTGCCCCAGTGACCACAACCATTATAGGGATTCCTGCTTTA
This sequence comes from Spongispora temasekensis, assembly GCA_038094675.1. Lineage (NCBI taxonomy): Eukaryota > Fungi > Basidiomycota > Agaricomycetes > Boletales > Boletaceae > Spongispora > Spongispora temasekensis. Next base: position 4,812 of record JBBPUL010000320.1, on the reverse strand, counting down.
TATGTCATTGACTCAGACATATCAGGGTCCATTGCCCTCACTATACCTTCCCTTACTGCTGCCATCATTCCCCCAGCTATACTCAAGCCGCATGCCCCTTCTGTAACCATCGATTCCCACCAGAGTCTTTTTTCTCCTCTGCCTCCTCCTGCAGCTTCCACCAGTCCTGAGGATCCTTTTGGTCCCACACCTCCCACACTTCTGCCTGCTCTCAGTGCTCTCACTGCATGCTTCCAATCCCTCCACCTCAGTCCTCACTTGCACTAAATAATGATGACGACTTTTGCTTTGACTCAGTTGGGGAGAGCAACATGTGTGGATCTCCTGTAGGATCTTGCAGAGGCTTGTAAAAAGTCTTATTAGGGTTTCAACCCTACTAAGGGGATAATGTTATGATTTACCCCTCTTTTTCCTTTTGTCTTCATTTATCATTGCCTTATATTACTCAATCACACACAGCCCTTCAATTAGTCAGTGTTATGGCTGTGCATTTCTCTTATCTCTTATCTCTGGCTTACATGTTCTATGATGTTCCATGTACTTCTATTATGCTCAGCTTCATGACCTGTTTCATGCTATGCATGACTCATAACTCCTTATCTCCACTTTCCCCTTTTGGGTTTCTCTCTTATCATGCTGCAGCACTGCTTGGTCTGTGTGCAGGACTCATACCTATAAATAGGGTGTAGCATAAGCCATGTATCTTTAGCTTGAGCCTACTCGAGATAGCAATCTATTGCATCTTTGACCCTCTTGCTCCTTCTCGCTCTCCCTATGAACCTCTTGGCCTCATAGCATCTTTGATCAAGGATACTCTGTCTTCAACTTTGACATCACTACATACTTGCCTAGGCAGAGTAGTGATTAGTTACCTTGCATTGTGCTTGGAACCTTCACCCCTCATCTTTGCCTCACAGCTTTAGGTTGCACATTGAGTCTACAGCTGATGCTACCCGCACCTGTTATAACAACTACACCTCCATGGCTTGGACCATACCTTTGTGCAATAAAAATGATGCACTGGATGCTACCCACTATTTTCTCAAAGAAGTAAAAACTCAGTTTGATATGTCAGTCTAACAGTAGATGTCAGACTTTGGTGGCAAATACAAATCCACTGCCTATGATAATATGCTCAAGGGGGAAGGCATAGTTGTTTACAACAGTGCCTCCCATGTTTCTCAATAAAATGGTCATGCTAAAAGATTTATGCACACCTTAATGAACAAAGCTGAGGTGATGCAGCACCTTGCCTGCTTGCCTGATAGTTAGTGGGAATTTGCCACCTCCCATGCCACCCATGTATATAATCATACACACCTTTCTTGCCTACAATGATGCACCTCATAGGAGGCTCTCACCTCATAGGTTCCTAGGATTCATCACTTGCATGTATTTAGTTGCATTACATATGTGTTTCTTCCTTCTGAGGTAAAGGCTGACAAACTTGCCTCTAAGTCAGAGCTTATGGTGTATTTGGGTGTTGCTCCTGGCAATAATGCAAACTTCCTATTTATGTGCTCCCCCAACAATGTCCTTTTCACTGCTGCTCAGACTAAGTTTCTTAAAGCACAGTTTCTTTAGTGTAATTAGCCCATCAAGTGCCCTTCTGATGCTGCTTCTGGTCAGCCTCATGCCCCTGTAGAGCTGGAACCTGTTATTCTGCCCACTTTTCCTCATGATAATGACTCCTTTCCTTCTTGTTTCCCCTCTTCTAGGCTAATTACACTGCCTTCTGCACCTTCTCTGGTGCCCCATTCTCACACCCCTCTGGGGCCTCCTAGCCAAAGGCCCCTGGGCCCTCTGGTTGTGCTCTCTCTGCCTTGTCATTCCTAATGAACATGTTAAGTACCAATCAGATCTGGCAATGTGTATAGTGATGACCATCACTCTGTTGATCAAATTAGAGATATAGTGCACAAAGATCATGCTGCTTGTCCTCACCAACCATTACCTGGTGATTTTCCTGACACACCTGTCTCTGCTGCCTCCACTTCTGATAGTGAAGCTGATGTTGAGCACATGTGTCATAAGAGGGATCTAGACTTGCCACTTTTCTCCTATCCAAGGCAATCTCCACAGTTTCTGCAGACACTAAACCACACCATGAATGGACTTACCAGGACATAGTTTCTCTACCACCAGATCAACAAAAGGAGTGGAGAAATACATGTCAAAAGAAATTAGACATGCTCAGAGAAAAACAAATTATTGAACTTGTGGATGCATCCAGAGGGCACAAAGTCATCTCCAATTGCTGGGTATTCAATGTGAAAACTGATGGCCATAAACATGCCTGCCTTGTAGTGAAAGGCTTCTCCCAAGTCAAAGGGATAGATTTTAACAATATCTTCTCCCCTGTTGTTTGATTTGAGACATTGTGCTTGATGCTTGCACTCACCTCCATCAAAAACTGGCATATAGAAGGACTCAATGTCTGAAGCACCTATTTATATAGCAAGCTGGATGAAGAGATCTACATGAAACAACCCAAAGGCTTTACAGTCAAAGGGTAAGAGACTAAAGTGCTCTGCCTCTGATGTGCCCTATATGGCCTTACTTTCCTGGTGGGAGACTCTCAATGAGTCTATGAAAGATCTTGGATTTGAACATCATTTGAAGTCTGATGCTGGCATCTTCCTCTATTAGAAGAAAGACTCCACCATTGTTGTCACCATCATCTATGTAGATGACACTCTCTTTTGTGGTCCTGACATTAAAATCATCAGAGAAATCAAAGATGCATTTATAAAGTGCTGGGATTGCAAAGACCTAGGTCCTGCCAAAGAGTTCCTGCACATGAATATATGACAAGAGGGCAGCAAAATCAATGTGTCTATCTAGAAAAGATCCTGCAAAGGTTTGATTTGCTTCTGAAGTCTTCTAAGTGCTTCTGGAGCATCCCAAACCCTTCTAGAAACTCAGAAAGCTTGAAAGAGTATTCAGAAGCACCAGAATATCCAGAACTATGTTCAGAACTCAGTACTAATGGTAATATATGTCATAACAGTTCATATCACTTGTATATATATAAAACCTAGCAGAGCTGGATTTAATATAGGAGTTTGAACATTTTCTCTCTAAACTCACTTGACAATGTTTGACAATACCAACATCAGCAAAACAACCTTTTACATTTTGGCAGAGTGTGGCAGTGCTCCACAGAGAGGTACCCAAAACTACAGACACTACAGAGCCAATAGACATGGGTTGTTTTGCTGATGAAAGGTGAGTACATATAGCGATGAGGGGCTTTCCAGCCCTTGAACAGACAACAACTTGGCCTTGAGTTCTACAACAGTGTGTGGTCATAGTACTGCTGCCATAACTTGCTCAACACACTTAAAGTAGCTGCTTAGCAAGGGGGAGTGTTAAACAATGGACTACCTATGTATCATACATAGTATACCATATAAGGTAATAGTTCACATGCCTGTAGATTACATAAGGCTCTCCAGCAGTGCTGGATTCAATAGGAGTTTGTATTTGAACCACTACATTCTACAAGCCTAAAGGTGAATACAGTAAGTAGGTTTAGGGGGTTTCCCAGCCTCAAACCACAACTGGTCACATTTATGGCTATGAAATCTCTGCCCACATGAACAATAGTATGGCAAGTCATTAATGAAGATACTTATGATCGAACATAAGGCACATAATACTTGTTTGTTTCTGGATGCATGTATAGAGTGACAAGGTGGGGAGGATCAACATGAGCAGATTGCCTATGGTACAAGATTGGTAATTTGCATATGGACCAACCAATGTCAGAAGGAGAGATGTCCAGTGTTGATAGAAATGCTCCATGACTCAGATGGTCACATCAGGCTTGGTGCATCACATACATTTTGGGAGTGGAACTTTGACATCAAGATAGTCAGGAGGGTCAATGATGGTCATATCAATGCTAGGGGATACAAGTACAGCAGGAACCTCCAAGTTGTCATTAATGAGCATATCAGTCCCATGATTTCCGTCGGAAGTACAATCAATTCTGACTAAGTCGGCTACTTGTAGCTGTGGGCTAGCATTATGGTTTTTCGGTCAATTTCGAAGTGCTTCGAGTCATTCCTTGTGTTTCTGGTGCTCAGCAGCCTGTCCAGGAACAGATACAACTTTTTGAAGCCAATGTCTGTCTCGTTTTCTTTTCGGGGGCATCGAAACACTAGGAAGTTAAGAAGATGGCGAAAATAAGTCTCCACAAAAGAAGGAGAAACCATCGCGTGCCCCATCCGGTCTAGTCGCCCAGTTGCTTCGAATGCTATCCAAGAGCTGCGCAAACTGGGTGACGTCGATCGTATCACCGTTTGGCGAGACCTTTTGAGGCGTAACACGGTAGACGTCGTTCCAGTGCAAGATGGACAATCGAGACATGATAGAAACGTTCCAGTGAGAATGGATATGGGACACTATTTATGTATCCACATTCGATGATGCATCCGAGTTGGGGGCGAGGAAATACGCTGCCGACAGTAACCCGAGTAAAAAAAATCGAAAGCGTCGCGGCGTTTTGGGGGAACTTATGCAGTGAACTGCCGACTCGGATGCGGATGAGATTATCGAACATCGGGCGTTGATAACATGTAATAGCCTGTCACGAGGTTCATTCTGGTCATCATAGTTACTGCTCGATTACATCAAAGAAGAGAACTCAGGGAGCTGACATGGCCGAACAGGCACACAGTGTAATCGAAGGATAGCGGGCACGCGTTAAATTCGTTCATCTAATAGGATCAAACATACATCTGATCCGGGGAGCCGATCAGCCGAGGTCTTTTGGCAGCTTTTCGCCGCCGAAAAAGGAATGGAAAT
>JBBPUL010000319.1:0-24403 GCA_038094675.1 Spongispora temasekensis | reverse complement strand
AGAGTAAAAGAGAGGCAATGCCTGAAGATGCTACACAAAGCACAATTTTTCTTTGAGCACGTACTGCAGCAGCAAGAAGATTGCACACATAGGTTTTGCCACAACCACCTGCACTATGAACAAAAAATAATCCTCCATGATTGACATGGACACTATTAAGGACAGCATTATATAACTGTTGTTGTTCTTGATTTAAGGTGGGCAATCCTTGTTGTACAAACTGTTCTAATGAAGAAATATCGTAGTTGAGCTGCTCTCTGATAAGTTTATTTCCCACTCTTAATTCCCAATTATCTCTAACCTCTGGCATCTCTGCAAAGTCATGAAGACTCTTTCCTCCTTTTTGAAGTGACCTATGTAGGACACGACCATTGGTCTCTGACTAACCACAAGAGAAAAAGGATGAAGAGTGGAGGATCGTGACTTAGGTCACAAAGACACAAGAGGTCAAAGCTGGGGCTCAGCTTGACTCTTGGCCTGTCTTATATATGTCTACTACTATTAAATACATGAGGTCTGACTAAGCTACATGTATCTAACATGAGGCGGTCTAGACTACTGACATTATAGATAAGAGATAAGAGAGTCCAGACTCATGACGTCATTGATGATGTCATGTCATGTGATTGGTCTAGACCAGTGATGTCATATTATGTAAGCCAGTGTGCCACACTGTTGTGATCAAAAAAATAAGACAAGTTTGAATAAGATTACAACACTACCCTGTCTTTAGGTTGAGATTCCAGATCAACTGGAGTCATAAAATAAAGATGTGAATTCTTGGAGAGTTACTCCTTGGATTTTTCGAGGTGCAGCTGGATTTTTTTGATGAAACTCCTTTATTGCCAGAGGAGCATTGGTAAGATCAGTAGCTGGCTGCCAGGTAGCATCACTGATGTCATATCCTTTCCATTTAACTAAATATGATAATCCACGTCGAGTAAAGTGAGAATCAAGAATGCTTTCCACCTCAAATTCTTCAGAACCATCTTCGGAGATATGTATGGCGTCAGGCTTGCTGACTGGTTGTCCTGGTAATTGGTCTTTAAATGGTTTGACACGAGAGTTGTTGATGGTAGAATGTATTTTTATTCTGGCCGGCAGTTTTAAGGTGACAGTGTTAGAAGAAGTTCTCAAAACTTTGAAAGGACCAATCCACTTCTGAGTGAGCTTCGTGGAAGCATAGGGTAACTGTAGGTGCTCTGTAGATAACCAGACAGAGTCACCTTTTTTATATTCCAGTGCAACTGATCTTTTCTTTTCAGCCTGCACTTTCATCTTTTCTGCATTAGCACGAAAGGTGTTTTCTACTTTGGCATGTGCTTTTCCTAACTCGGTTTAGAATCGACCGGCGATGGAAGTATCGTTTTTGATTTCAAATCCCATGCGCAGCATGTAATTTCGAGTTACCGCAAAGGGTATGCTACCAGTAGCATGAGTGACGGTGTTATTATGTGCAAATTCTGCTAGTTTGACGTATTCTGGCCAAGATTCCTGATTCTTGGATACATAACATCGAAGATATTGCGCTAGATTGCAATTTATGCATTCTGTTTGTCCGTCCGTTTGTGGGTGGTAAGCAGTAGAGAGCTTCTGCTCGATCTTAAGCAACTTACACAACTCCATTGTGAAGGCTGAAGAGAACTGTGGTCCTTGATCTGATACCACTGTTTTGGGCAGTCCATGCTTACACCATACATGATCTCGAAATAAGATAGCCAGATCTTTGGAATTGATGGATTTAGAACATGGCGTAAACACCACTTCTTTAGAAAATCGATCCACCACTATGCAGATGGCATCCAGACCATTGACTGTGGGGAATCCTGAAATAAAGTCGACTGAAATATCCTCCCAGGGATGTTTTGGTATAGATAACAGTAATAACTTCCCTGCTGGGGGTCATGATAGAGATTTTGATTGTGCACAAATTTGACATTAATCAATGTAGTCATTGATTTCTTTTTTCATCTCAGGCCAGAAAAAGTGCTGAGAAATAGTGAATAGGATGCACTGTTGTCCTGCATGTCCTGCAATGGGCGAATCATGGCATAACATGAGAAGTTCTATCCTCAATCCTAGAGGCACAAAGACATGATTGGAGTCATTAATAAATACAGATTGCTGTTTGTCAAACCAGCAAGTCACAGATGAAGGTATTTTTAAGTTTTTTGACATTTTCTGTAATTTCTCCAGGAAAGGGGATTCTAAGTGCATGTCATTTATAATAACTTGCAGTGGTAGTACCATTATGTTTTCATTAAGGTTTTGCACAGCATCACCATGATCTGGTCTTCTGGATAATGCATCTGCTCTAGCATTTGTGGATTCAGGTTTATAGATTAATACATAATTGAATTCCTGTAGCATCGCATGCCATCAAGCTTGACATGGCAAGAGGGTTTGCGGTTTTTTCCAATACTCTAGATTTTTGTGATCCATCCAGATCTCGAACTGTGGATATCCAATAAGATAGTGACACTATTATTTGAGTGCACGAATGATAGCAGCCATTTCTTTGTCATAAATAGGATAATTTCTCTCAGCAGCATCGAAGGAATGAGATATAAAAGCACAAGGTCTCCAGAGGCCATCTTCGCAATGAACTGAGAGCACAGCTCCAGTAGCGATGTCTGATGCATCTGTTTCTACCCTTAATTCTTTAGTACTGTCTGGGTATACAAGTAGGGGTGCTTTTGTGAATTTTTCTTTTAATAATAAATATGCGTCTTCTTGTGCTGGTCCCCAGGACCATGGTACATCCTTTTTTGTCAACTCTGTCAAGGGTTTGGCAGTATGTGCGAAATTTTCAATAAAATGTCAGTAATAATTACAGAGTTCTAGGAATGATTGTACTTGTTTGACAGATTGTGGTTGGGGCCATTCTGCAATTGCTTTGGTTTTATTATTTTGCATGTCTACCCTGTCTTTAGATACAACCATACCCAGATAGTAAACAGATGATTTGAAGAAGAAACATTTAGAAGGTTTGCAATAAAGGTCATTATCACATAAGATCTGCAAAACTTCATGAACTCATTGAGCATATGCGGCATGAGAGAGACCACTGAGTTATAAAAATAATAAGATCGTCTAAATAGGCACCCGTGTCATTATAGCGATCGTGAAACAAATCGTCCATCATAGCCTGAAATGTTGCAGGTGCATTTTTGTAGCCAAAGTACATGACCAGGGGTTCGAAAGACCCAAAAGTGTGATAAAGGCACCTTTCCATTTGTTGTAACTACGACACAAGGAACCTAATGTCCTAACCCTAAGCTAGGGTCACCAATGGATAGAGAACGAGATTAGGTGCATATTGAGTATGCACATAAGGTTAAGGTATGACGTCACTGGTGACGTCATGGATCTGGACTCTGCACAGCCAAGAGAGACATCATCGCCTCATGGATGACACAAGGCATCTAGACCATAGTCCAGACCACCGCATGTCTGCAGCATGGTAACCACATGTTGCCTACGTCATAGATAAGGGCCTCATGTACCTTAGGGTAGGCTAGTAGTACATGGTCCGTGCACCACACGACCATCGTATAAATAGAGGCCAAGATAGTCGAACTGGCTCCCCAGTTCTGACCTCTTGTGCATTGTGCCTAAGTCGTGAACGATCCATTCTCTCCCCTCATTTCTTCGAGTATTCCCCTCGACTATTGTGGTTATGTAGAGGCCGATGGTGGTGCTGAGCCCTCAAGGAAGGTGTCCTCAGCTTGAGGTTCACTTAGGTTCACATCACCATTCATTACCCTCTTTCATACGTACGTTCGTGTAACCCCAACGCAGATCCAGCATGGTAAACATGTCAGCTCCACGAAGCCGATCAACCAGTTGATCAATGTGTGGTAACGGATATGCATTCGTGATTGTTCCTTCATTCAGGTATCAGTAATCCATTACCAATATCTTTTTTCCATCTTTTTTAGGGATAAAAAACACTGGTGCTGTTTGAGGTGACTTGGAAGGTCTGATATACCCTTTTTCTAGTTCTCCATCTAGGAATTTTCGAATTTCCAACAAGTCTGTTTGAGACATTGGGATAACATGTCCCTTTCTAGGTACAAAGTCTGGTTGCAAATCAATTGCATGGTTCCAAGTCTTACACAGTGGCATGCATGTAGATTCTTGTTCGGAAAACACATCTAAGAAGTCATAAAATTCTGCAGGAACTTCCGTTTTGATTTGTTTTTGTTCGTCCAGCGATATTTCATTCACACAAGCATGGTCATACTGGTTAAAAGTCATCGTGTGATTCCTCCAATCTATGGATGGATTGTACTGTCGTAAAAATTCATACCCTAAGAAAACCGCGTTTGTGGCTAAATTGGATACGTATAATGTTAAAGGAAAGGAATACAAAATCTGATTTCCATCTTTCATTTCAGCATGTATATTACAAACGTGGGTAATTCCTCTTCCCATATTGGCAGATCCATCGGCATTCCTGACTTCGATGGGTCTGGTCAGCTCTTCGCATGCAATAGCGTTAGCTGTAACAAATCCTTGGTCATCAAAACAATGAGTTGCTCTGCTGTCGACTAATGCGGATACCCAGACTGATGATTGGTCATTTCTTCGTAGTTTCAACTCCACTTCTAGAGCATTTTCTTGTAAATGCTGTGTCTTATATGGCATCATTCTGATGTGTTGAGGGGTTTTATAAGTTACATCATTTTTTTGTATTTGCACGAAATTAAGTACCCAATGTTTTTCTTCTGGGGCCAAGCTCAATTGAAACTTCACAGTGGAATATTCATCTGATGGGCTACCATAACGGGATGACAATTCGTGTGATGAGAATGAGACAGGCTCATAATTTTCATTCTGAGCCATTTTAGTGAGTTCTCACATGTCAAACACTTCATAATTAAAAGATGAAGACAAATCAACTGAATTAATTATAGGTGCTATTTCTTCCCATTCGGGCTCATCATAATAAGTATTGAAAAAATCAGAAATCAGTACATAGTCCACACTACTATTTTTTGTATTTATAGAATTTTCGTAAGTAGAAGCAGTATTAAAGGAAATATTGTCCGAGACCTCAGACACCCTCATATCTGAAGTCAGCATCAAAAACCCGCCTTAGCGCATGCTTCGGCTGCGAGCCTATCTCACCAGTATGCTTCGGCTTCTTCCGTCATCCAAGCTTGACAGTGAGCTGTTGCCGCTAGTTGTGGCACTTGGAGTGGAGGAGGAGGAGGATGTTGCTGCTGTTGTGGGGTCCAGGATGCAGTGGGGTACCCTGGGGCCTGATGAGGGAGAGAGGAGACTGCCTCTCTTGCCTCATATAGGGCACGGTTTCAGGGGCGACGGGAAGGATTAGTGGGGCACATTGCCCAGATGTGGCCTTTTCTTTGACAACCGAAACAAGTTTGATTATCTGGAGTAGATGGTGCATGGGGAGTCTGTCGATCTATCTCCATCAGTGCACCTTGGCCAGGTTGCGTTCCAATTGGAGTAAATCTTTGTTCCAGCATGGGGGGACGAGGAAGGGGGCAAGCACCAAAAGATTGAGCGCTCTCAGTGTGAGGGGCAGTGGGGCTGATCGAGGGCCTGGCCAGGGCGATCCATTCAAACTTCTGGTTGATGGCTGTGTAGGCTTCAATCAATCCTTTGAAGTTGTCGTCATCGAGCATATAACTGTGTAGTTCATGCTCGATGTGGATCTTGTATTGCACTGCTCTTTTTAGCAAGTGCATTGCTTCCTCATTGCTACATTTGGCATCTGAGAATAATGCCGAAAAATCTCTCATGAAGAGAGTAAAATCGCCAGTTTGTTTAAGGTTTAATAAATTTTTATAGGCCTCATGGCAAAGAGTGCCTATTACGAAGTATGACATGATCTTGGCTTCTACTTCAGCGACCGAGGGCCATTCGTCCACGTCCTTATCCCTGAATTCTTCTAGCATTTTGATAGCGAACGGGGCGGCATCGCTTATCAAATGGGTTACTATTGCGTAGGTCTCTTCTCGCTTGTCGAGACTCTTGACCTTCAGGTATAGCTTCATTTTTGCCCACCAAAGGCAGAACATTGCCTTGTTCCCATCCCATAGACCAGGATCTCCTATTGTTCATTTGGCCTTGGTGGTGACGTCAAGTTGCAGACTCGACAGCTGATTAGCGAGATTGTCGATTTTCCAGTTGAGCGACCCTGACATTTTTGATTATGTGGAAGGTGGCGGTGACAGCGTATGGGTTGGATGAAGGGGGAGTCGAACGACAAGCATCAAAGAAAGATTGGAGTAGATGAGGAGGGATGTTGGTGGCTTCCAACTAAAAACTTGTATTTCCAGTCCAATCCCAATCTGGCTTGGGGGCTACTTTACGGATAGCGAGAAATTCATAGCCTATTGTGCACATAAAAAAAAAGAAACCTGCTTGCCACTACCACAAAGAGGGCTCCACAGGGGTTTCATCTCATGGGAACGAGTCTTGTACACTGGCTTGGGACCGGAGAGTCGAGGGGGGGGGGAACCAGGTAACTGCCTGGCTACAGCTGAAGATTTAGCTCTCCGAGGCTGTGAATCTCACAGAAGAAATCGTGATTCTGCTATTTTGCATGGATAGTACCGCTGCGCTGACCCACTATGCACTAAGGGATTGATCTTTGTTTCTTGGCAGATGAGCGTGTCTCCTCGAATAGAGTCTTAGCCTTGTCAAAGCGAACCAAGTTTTGTGTCAGATAAACACAGCTCAAACAGTTTGATATTGGAGTTGTTGTCTCCAAGCTGTCATGGGGCAACCATGTTCCCAATAGAATGATGACCACTGAGATGCCTGTGGATCAGCTTTCTAACATGAGGAATGACGACGAGCAGGGCATGTATGTATCCAGCGCAAACAAGAGGCAAACATATGGGCAGCTTCGACCTAATGAAGTGACCTATGCAGGACATGACCGTTGGCCTCTGACTAACCACAAGAGAAAAAGGATGAAGAGTGGGGGACCGTGACTTAGGTCACAAAGACACAAGAGGTCGAAGCTGGGGCTCAGCTCAACTCTTGGCCTGTCTTATATATGTCTACTACTATTAAATACATGAGGTCTGACTAAGCTACATGTGTCTAACATGAGGCAGTCTAGACTACTGACATCATAGATAAGAGATAAGAGAGTCCAGACTCATGACGTCATTGATGATGTCATGTCACATGATCGGTCTAGACCAGTGATGTCATATTACATAAGCCAGTGTGCCACACTGTTGTGATCAGAAAAATGAGATGAGTTTGAATAAGATTACAACACTTTTATAAGATCTTTACTTATGAGATAAAGACCATAGTCATAGATTTGATCAGGAGTAGGATCATTAATCCTATGGTGATTTCTAAGACTGTATTCCAAATCATCACACAAATGATGTTTTGTTTCCTGCCACAACCGATGAGGGTCAAGAGGATTACAATGAAGCAATATAACAACAAAAAGACTATGTAGTTGACAACCTGTTTGCATCTGTGATGCTTCCTATAAACAATAGAGCCATTCTTGATCTTCATCTAAAAGGCCACATAAGTGGCAAGATTCTTTGAATGTTTCACAAATTTGGCCATTAACAGTCCGTAAAGCCTCATAGGATGTTGCACCTTTTAAAAATAATATTAGTCAATAATTATCACAAAGCATTTATTAAATCTCTCACCTTTGACTTGAGTAAGCAATAGTCAAAGATAAAATTGTTCTTGTACAGCAAATGAGACAGAATACATTCTTCCAATAGCTTTTCCTCTTTGTCAAGGTTTCCACTTCCAAACAGCCTGGTTGCCTACTTTGAACCTTCTCCAAACAAACTTCTTTGGAAAGTCTCGATACAAATAACTATGAGCTCCAGCTGCAACACAGATTGGATCTCTATTAGCTTTAAACCATCCCAGAAGTGTAGTATCCTGATTTGCTGCAGATTGTAGAATCTGCTGAACATTATCATTTGCTTGATATGTCACAGTTTGTTGATTTTCGAGGTATACAGAAAGATGATAAACAGAAGGCCATTCCAAGTGTGGTTCAAACTCAAAGATTCACCAAGCAGCTTCAACTGCAGAAATGTATTGACTGTCCAGATAAGCCTTGATTTCATCATGACCCTGTGTCTGAAGAGTTGCTTGATTAGGTCCCTTGTAGATGTATTTGTGAACATATTTGATAGACTTAATACTGGCACAGACTTCAAGGTTGATATGACAATTGAATTCTATAATGAGCTGTCTGGGATGAGGAATGACATGAGTGTTGTTGAATGTCTTTTGGCCTTTCTGAATAGTATGCCCATTGTCTAGTCATTCAGGATAGCCATCATCTTTTATGATTGTCTGTGGATTAAAGGCCTTTGGAAAGTGTTTTTTACAGGCACCATTTTTTATGCAGCATCCAGGAGAGCAGTCATGAATCATGTAGCTCGAGACAGCATTATAAAGTGCAGGATGAAGATCAGGATCAGGAATCTGAGCAGAGATCAGAGAGTCTATGTGTTCCACAGTTCGAGGCTTGTCTTCATCAGCCAAGAAGATCAATAAGTGTATGTGAGGAAGACCATGCTTCTGATATTTGATTGTATAAACCAATCCAGAAACAACTCCAAAGTATCCATTTCTAATCTTGCGTAGTAGTGCCTGTTGCTTACGATAGAACACGCGAGCCACTATATCAGGTCGATCAGTGGCCTGCTGATCTGATATAGTAATTAGTATAATGATAATTGATCAAAGAAAAAAATTACTTACTTGGAAGTAAATTCTCAGTTATCTCAGGCCAACTTGGGTTTGCAGTCATAGTCAAGAATAAGTCTGGTTTTTTACAGTCACGACAGATTGCCAAAGAATCTTGAAGTAGTTGTTGCATAAAGCGAGGACTGCCTGTATGTGAAGATGGAAGAATAACACTCCTTCCAATATTTCCTAACTCCAAGTTTGGATCCTGTACAGCATGATCTTGTAGACCACTATAAAGTTCTGAACGAATCTTCTTTTGATTGTGAAAAATCCAGCTCAAGTTGCTTTGTTCAATGGAAGCCCAAGCATCACAGATATATTGCTGAAATAGCCTGCCACCCAAAAAGATATTATTTGGATCAACTTGAGGAGGTCGAGTATGAAGATGGTAGGCATAGAAAAGAAGTTGAGTCACATGCTTTGAGCGAGAGTTACATCCAGGAATTTATTGAAGTGGAATATTTAAATGCCAACCATCTTCACCTTTTGGAAAAAGCAGAACATAGTGTAGTGTTGAATAGGCCTGATGCAAGTGACTGATTCACCTTAAGCCTTCACCATGATACCATAGAATAATATCTCTGTTCTTATTAACAACCTGTGTTCCATCTCCAGAAATAACTGCAGCAATTTCATCAGCAGCTTGAAGGTTATATCTTCTTTGATCTGTTCCAGGAGCTAAGTGTAATTGCACACGAAGATCAGAGTCCTCATGTGCAGCTTTTTCCCGTAAGATTTGATATGCTTGCTTGAAGATGTTAGAGAAAGGATGATGGTTGCTAAGCATATCTTGCAGCTCAAAGAGTACTTGACGATCTAAATTCATATTTCGTTGCACACGTATATCAGTTGCCTCTTGAGGATCAAAGATATATAGCTGTGCATATACAGCATTGTTATGATCTTCAGGAATTTCAAGTGTGCTCATAAGATTATGCAGTGCTCCATGGATATGAAAAGAAGAAAAGCCTGATCCTTGTGTTACTGAATGATCGATGTCTACACTCAGAGATGTAAAGGCCAGAGAGCTATTATATTGTTGGATATTGGTTTAAAAATCTCTGTTGTCTGCATATAGATGGCGCAAAGAATTTGGCCACTGAGGAAAAGAAGGCAAATAAACTAAACCCTCCAGACAGCATATTCCAAAGACAATGTTTCAGCGTGTTGATTTGCTAAGCTTTTCACTATTAAAATGAAGAGCATGACAGTGAGGACATTCCACATTCATAGATCCCAAATAGTTAGAATTGACGGACTCTTCATATGGTTGTTGTCCAGGAGGAAGATGAGGAGGTGGTGTAGGTGTACGAAATGCTGCTTCAGGAGGTGATGAAAGAGGAGATGGAGAAATATCAGGATAAGGAAAATTGAAATGAAGTGGTCTTAGTTAAGAGAGCTCTTCTTCCTCCTCTATCTTCTCTTCTACATGTTCTTCTTCATTATTCTTATTGTCTTTCCTTTTTTGTTTCTTTTGTCTGTCTCTGTCTTCCTCATACTGCTCCATTAATTATGAACTATAGTCCAGATAAAAGTCCTCATACAGGCCCCAAGTCTCTTGCTCATGTATTCTTCTCATTTGAATAGCTGTCTGTTCAAAAGCCACTTGCTGTTGCCTATTTATCTGTAGCTCTTGAATTGCCATTTGATCTAAAGCTACCTAAGTACATCTTTGCAGCTCTAATTCCTCTCTTCTAAGAAACTCAGCTATAGTATTTTGTTGTGATGAATATCCAGCAGGTAGTTCTTGTAGATTTTGGCATGGCCTATGATTATGACATTGATTATGATCCTGAGTAAAGCAACCCATCAACTCTGCAGTATAATCTCTTCGAGGTGCCTGCATAGTAAATGATTTATTTGGATTGAGATTCATAGCTGCAGAAAATGATGGTTGATGTATTGCCCTTCTGGCTCTTTCCATCTCATGGTGTACAATGGCATTATGTGGTAATTCAGGAAATTGTTCAACAGGTACTGGTTGATGATGCCTGGGAGGAGAGCCCATTTGTTGCTGTTCACACTCAGCATGGCGAGTAGCATGTTGTGCATGCTGGGGTGATGTGGGAGGAGAAGACCTATAATCAGAATGAATGAATATAGCACATAAATAATGTTGTGCATACATATTCAACTGACTCAGGGTCAAGATCTTATAACCCCAGAAGATGTAGCAAGATCTAAGAGATGTAATCAAATTATTACACCATATTATTATCATTGTTTTTAATAAGAACCCACAAATGTTTGATTTTTGGCTGTTTTGTGATTGTGTAATAGGGCTGCAGGGGAAGGTTGCAAGTACTCAAGTATGTGTACCTCAATAATGCTATTGGAGGTAGCAGCAGCCCTATTCACTAAGTTGTGTTAAGCCAAATGTGATGTATTGATTTATACATGCTCCAATGTAGTGTCACTTGAGTACCCTTTTCCCCCATGTAAGGTGAGCCCATTTGTTTGGTCTTGTTGGCCCTGTGCAGCAAGAGGTGTGAGTTTATATGTCCACTAAATTGCATTTCGGACTTAGTGAAATTTTCACGTAGTGTATTTCATTTTCGTGCATGCACACACAACACTCATCCACCTACATTCCTACATTCCTACAGCACGCTAACATAGACTAATCTAAATATGGAACCACATGGTTTTTGTTGTAACCGACGCAAGTGAGAAGAGCGATGGCTAAGTACATAATGTACCTTTCTCACACCTTGCCCGCTGTAGTTTAGATATACTAAGAGTAACACCTATGCATTATGCAATATGTGAAAATACCTTCATTTTGGGTGGCCCCAACTCGGGACCACCAGAAAATTAATGCATTATGATGGATATGCATTATGAGCATATGTACTATATTTAAAAAAAAGATGGCTTAAACATGGCTGACCATGTTTTCTGATTTAGAATGAGCCAGCTGATTGACAGTCAAAAGGTTGCTGAGTGCCAAGGCTATACATAACAACATAGGTCCAAAAATGTATTCTGACTTTCACTTAATCCACGGTGCATCTGAGCTGAACTGTGCACTGTGTATAAGTACCCAGGTAATTATCCTTCTCTCCTCTCTTCCCTACAGCCAACCCAGCCAATTTCTCCCCTTTCTCTACTTGATTGAATGGCGAATGAAACATCTCCAGATTTGACCTCATCAATCCCCATAGAAGAAGGTTGCCAAGATATCATCAGACATACCACCATAGGCACCACGTTCACACCCGGGAAGGCATACAGATACGCATGGGAAATCTGTTCACGTCTGGTTTGATTCATGTGTCTTGATAAGGAACCAAGGCTTTTCACTGTGAAAATGTCTTGCAAGATTTGGAACACGAGGAAGAGCAGATTGCTGTTTTTAAAAAATTGAATGAGATTGGACGACATCCCAATGTTGTCGTGCCTGTATGGTTCATGATCCAACTGCTTTTTTTTTTGGAAAACAGTGCTAAAGGTGGTTTTTTTAGAGTTGAAAGGAAGAAAGATGTGTATGGCTCTGGAAACAATTCAAGGACACCAACAGGAAGACCTATCTGAATTTCCTATTGAAAACCATTTGCTGACAGTCAGCATGTCTAAGCTAAAATGACCTGTGAAATATTTCTGGAGTATCCATGATTTTGTGAAAGGGTTATGAGGAGCATTACTGGGCATGTCCCACTTCCATGCACCATGATGTATAATGATTCCCAAGGCTATGAACACCTGACACAGAATGGTATTTTACATTAGAACCTTAGAGAAAACAATTTTGTCCTCATGCAGTGACCAGAAGAAGCAGCTTGAGGTTATTTGATTGATTTCGACATGGCCATGCATCTGGAGCCAGATGAGAATATTGTGGTTTTAGAGAAATGGATATAGAGGAGCTTGTGGAAGCTCTCGCTTCAATGCCCATCGAGCCAGTCAAAGTTGTTTGCACTGTATGTCCTTTTATTATTATTATTATTTGCTGGTATTTCTGGTGTTTGCACTTACCATATGCAGAGTACAATGCTGTACATGTCTTTCAATGTTCTTCACAGCGGGAAGCACATATGCTATGACAACATTCAATCCTTCCTTTATGTTCTCATTCTCTTTTTTTTCAGCTACATATGCTGGCCTGCTCCCCAAAGAGGAACTGAAGGCAGCTGATGTGCAAGGTTTTGCATATATAAGCCCAATGCTTTCTGGTTGGTCAATAGGAGACTTTGAGCATATTGCAAATCACAAGGATTTTTGTCTGCACAATACTAGGGAATTTTATGCATTGGTTGGAGATGCCGAGGCTAGGAAATGTATGTCCAAAAATTGGCCTAAAGAACTGAAATTGCCTATCTACAAGCTCTTGCTGCGATGTTGGAAGCTGTTCATTGACAGTCAGTGCTCTTGCCACACTGGGTTGACTTTCCATCAAACCAAGGTTACTCACAAGGAGGAGGCACATTCACAATGCCTGAGATTTCACACCACTGATGATTGACAACTATGTAGATCATGACATCTATTGAAGTATTGGGGAAATGGCTGGAAGAGTTTAATGATGTTTAATGACAATGATCTATGTTTTGCAGTATGAAAATGCAATACCAAGTTTCAATTCATAGTAGGGTGGCAAACAAAAAACTATGATAAAAAAGATCATCTCATGGTACCTCCACCAGCATTCTTGTCCCTTCATGCTCACTACTACAGCGAAATTCCCAGCTTGCACCATCGCCTCCCTCTCAATGATTGACTGTTGGATCAAATTGTTATGATTGGCCCCTTTTCTTTCTCTCTTCACTCTCATTTCTCTCCATACTGTATTACTTAACACATGCACAGCCCTTCATTTAGTCATTTTTTATGGCTGTGCACTTCTCTTATCTTTTATGATGACTCAGATATTCTGCAGCATTCTATGTAGTCCTGTCATGCACAGCCTTCTGATTTGTTTCATGCTATGCATGACTCGTATCTCTTATCTTCTGGCTTCTCCTTTTGGATTTCTCTCTTATCATGCTGTAGCACCGCTTGGTCTGTGCATAGGACTTGTATATATAAATAGAGTGTAGCACAAGCCATGTATCTTCAGCTTGAGCCTACTCGAGATAGCAATCTATTGCATCTTTGACCCTCTCACTCCCCTCTGCTCTCCCTTCGAACCACTTGGCCTCACAGCATCTTCGCTCAAGGATACTCTGCCTTTGTTTTTGTCATCACTACATACTTGCCTAGGCAGAGTAGCAACTAGTCTCTGTGCATTGCGCTTAGAACCTACACCCCTCATCTTCGTCCCGCAGCTTTAGGTTGCACATTGAGTCTATGGCTGATGCTACCCACTGGCATGCCTGTCGTAACACAAACTCAATCACCCTCAACCCATAACCATCCCTGTCACCAAATCCCAAACACAGATCTCACTTCTGTCAATGAATTTGCAGATTGCAATATCATTCTGTACCATTCCCAGTTCAACTAGTTACTAGTGGAATGGACAACTCGAGTGCTGATCTTCCAGGTCTACAAACTCTTCCAGCCATTTCCCCAGTATTTCAATGAATGCCTTGTGGGTAACCTTGGTTTGTCTCAGTGAAGTGAATGTAGGGTCAAAAGAGCACTGACTGTCATCAAATGTCTGCCAACATTGCAGCAAGAGCTCATAGATGGGCAATCTCAGTTCTTCAGGCCAATTGTTGGTCATACATTGCCTGGGCTGGGAATTCCCAAGCAGTGTATAAATACCTAGAGATATACATCCTTGCAATCTGCAATCTGGCTGAAGTCCCCTTCTGCCCAATCGACAAAGATTTGAGGCCAGCGCCTCATGTGTATAAGATGCCCAGATCCAATGACTTGTGTGAAACCTTGTGCATCAGCCACCTTCAGTTCCTCTTTGGGGAGTGGGCTGGCATAGCTGTAAAAAAAGAGAATGAGGACGTAAAGGAATGATTCAATGTCATAGTATATGTGCTTCCTGCCACGAAGAACATTGAAAGACATGTACAGTGTCGTGTCCTTCATACAGTAAGCATGAACATTAGAGTTGCCAGCCAAAAAAAAAAGATTAAAAGGACATACAGTATGAACAACTTTCACTGGCCTCAATTTATTGATGGGAACTGGAGAGGGAGCTTTCATTAACTGCATTAGATCCACTTTAGGTCTTTGAACCATGATATTCTCATCTGGCTCCAGATGTCAAAATCAATCAAATAACCTCGAGCTGCTTCTTCTGGTTGCCACACAAGGACAAAATTGTTTCCACTAATATTCCAATGCAAAACACCAATCTGCACATCTGGAAAAAGCAAATCATCCTGGTAGCAAGTCAAATACTACAGAGACTATGTAGCAATACATAGTAATTAGAACAATGGAGCTCTCTACATAGCAATACATAGCAACCCAAGTTATTATGAATGATACCATATAGAAAACAACTCAATACCATGTAATATATAGAGAGCGACTCAACACAAAGTACTACTGAGTCTATTCACTCTACCATTACTACAGTGTGCTCACATTCATCAAAGTCAATTAGAATGGACAACTAGACTAAAAAAAGTACATCATGGCTATTTTATCAAGCTAGAATCTTTGCTGGTAAATTAGCAGTCCTACAACCATACATGTAGCCTATACTCTTCAAAAGTTCACAAATTGATATGTCGATTGAGATAGAAATGATGAGCTTCCACCAAAGCTTGCCCATGAACCCAATGAGGATATACTACACCATGCAAGAATTGGGGGATCAAGTGACAATGTTGAACAATGTGATATACAGTATACAGAAATGATCTCAGCATTCGGGCATTGGTGCCTTGTTGAACGGCTGATACAGAACATCTTAATGTTGTTGTCCCACGTTTGTAGAGGCTTGAACCAATGAACATATGCCAGTGAATGCAGGTAATCACCGAGATGGGGTGGTAATTTGAAGATAACTCAGACTTTAGCTACTTGGAGATCTGAAAAAGTCAGTATACAGACCATCACATGATAATAGTGAGGAAATACCATGTAGCCCACCTCACTCCCATAACTCATGATCCACATCTACCAGGACCATATCATATCTAGCTAGCATTGGTGGTTTGCAGATGCCATTTTATCACTGAGGGTGCACCTGAATTCTTGCATGCTTGTTGGTGGCATGCTCTATTGGGGGCATAAATAGAATGAAATTGCTGAATATGTCAAAGCAGTCATTAGCATTGGGCTCCATGTAACGATGTTCATGAGGAAGAGTATTAATAAACACCTGGAGTGCTGCCAAAAAGCACGTGGCACCATGGTGCTATTCTAAGTATTGAATACTCCTCTTTGGATATTGTGGCTGCTTAGAGATCTGGTAGTGTTGGGAGGGTGGTGTTGCTGAGAGGCACACAATGGGATGGACAGGCCTTTCGAGCTCGGATTTGGAACCGGTGGAGACAGAGTCTGCAGGTGCATCTGCCATATCCGTTTGCTGCCACCACTCCAAGTAGTTGTGGAACCAGAGCATGGCCTCATGTCATTGAAGCCATCTTTTCATTTGAATAGTGTAGTCCTTTCTACTTGTTGCCATATAAGCTTTCTTAGCAAAGTCGATGTGGAGATGCTCAGATGTCTCAGTATTGAGTCCGTCAAGGCTGCCTAGCTGGCGAATAGTATCAGCATAATGAACAAGCGAATGGAGTTTGGGTAAGTTGAAATGATCGCAGCATCCAAGATCAATAAAAATGTCTTTTGTGTGATGAAAGTTGTCAAGAGCAAGCTGAAGAGCAGAAAGCATGTCATCTGTGTGTGAGTGATACTGAGCAAGATACATGAAGTCAACAAGGCTACAAGCAGCTCACAGAATGTGTGGTTCCTTGATTGCTCCCACAAGTGCACCAATGAACACACGTTCTAGTTGTCTGTGGTCACCAGCAGTCCATTGCTTGATAGTTGAGATTCTGTTTTTAAAGTGTCGAAGCTCAGGGAAGACAGGCATGGCTTGAAAGTGGGCATCAAAGTGAGTCGTGTTTGTAAGTTGGGCGCACCATCTCTTGAGGTGATTCTTGATGATCCCTTGGTGTAGCTGATGGAGAATGTCGCTTGAAATGCAGAGAAAGATGTTAGTATAGGGTAATTCAGCCCAGAAGGGGAAAAAGATGGTGCAGAGGCCCTCAGCAATAAATTCAGGTAGGTACTTGCTGGCGGCCTGTGTATGGAACATTTGTTTGGTCTGTGTTTGGCTGCAGGGTTGGAACTTTAAATTTTTCCCTTATCGATCTGATGGCACCAGACACTTGGAACATCGATTTTCAGTGCAGCATGCCACCAGGCATTGCTCGGGGTGATTTCTGATGAAGGCTGCAAGTATTGGGAAGATGTGGCGCAAGTTTCTGTCTGCACAAGCCATCTCCACACCATTTCGACCAGCCTCTGCAAGAGGCTAAAGCAGAAGCTTCATGCAATAATGGTAGAGCTGATACCCCACAACTGAATTATTTTCGAACAAAGCCAACTTTGAAACTGGTAGGTAACCTAGCAGCATTGATGCATGGCGTGATGGCTCATGGTGAACATCCATCTTTTGATATGTTTCCGATTGTTAGATACACTGGCCAGGCAGTTTTGTTCCTCCAAAATTGGGATAACTCTGTCTTATCAGATGCTAATATGACTGGAACAACTGTTGCCCCTTTAGGCAGCTGTTCCTTCATGAATGATCAGGTATGTAAAATGATTATTGAAGTGGCACATACCTGAGTCTTCCACCACCAGTCTGCAGTCCACATTTTGTTGTATCGGCAAGTTTGTGCTTCTTGGTCCACATAGACTCTCTTAGGTGTGTATGCCATGCTTCCATCAAATGCAGGGTTCCCTATTAATTCTTAAATGCAGGCAATGGGATCTCACATCCAGAGCTCAAGTTTTTCAGTTTTATCATCAGCCTCTGTGCCCTCTGGAGCAGCATTGTCTTTATCAATGGGGCCGAGGTCACCATGGACATGAATGAGCCTACAGGTCCATTTGGGCCCTGTGGGCAGCTTATCTACAGTCTTCAAAAAGGAGTAATTGCTGTAATATGATAATCCCATTCGATTTGTCTTTGCATAGGTATGTCAGTCTTTGCGAGATTCCAACAGGGAAACTTACCATAGGTAACTTCAGAAATTTGTCTGTTGCACACTGGTTGGCATTCTTGGTAAGCCACTGTGTGAGCTCCCACTCTTCATGGTCAGCAAAAGATGTATATGCATTCCCCCCTGATGCCTCTTGGTTAATTTTCATCTGCTCAAATGGTGTTGCCACTTGGCCAAGAATGTCAGTGACTTGCTTTCTTGTAAATTCCTCAGCAAAACGTGGAAAACCTCTTGCTTCTGGTACTTACGGTGAGTAACAAAGCGGTGACCCTCTAGCTTTGAGTTGTGCTTACCTTGCTCATACTCGTTCATGTTTCTTTGGGGCATATCCAGTTCAGGTACTCTCTGTTGCATCTCGACATCATGATCCAAGTCAATGTCAAGCAGATTGATATTTTCAATTATGCCGAAATCTAGGATGGAGCTGGGGCTGGTACAAGGTTGGACTTGTTGTGCCTCAGTGTTCTACTCTCTATGGCACCTGATTGAATGTGCGATGTGCCGATGGACCCCACCTGCAGTCAGAAAGATGTGTTTATTGTTACGACAGGCGTGGGTAGCATCAGCCATAAACTCAATACACAACCTAAAGCTGCGAGGTGAAAACGAGGGGCGTAGGTCCTGAATGCAATGCACAGAGACTAGTCACTACTCCACCTAGGCGAGTATGTAGCAACGTCGAAGACGAAGACAGAGTATCCTTGAGCGAAGATGCTGCAAGGCTAAGTGGTATGAAGAGAGAGCAGAGGGAGAGCAAGAGGGTCAGAGACGCAATAGATTGCTGATCTCGAGTAGGCTCAAGCTAAAGTTACAGGCTTGTGCTACACCTCTATATATACATACGGGGAACGCACATGGACTAGTCCTAAGAAGAGCCTCAAAGATGAAGGAAGACATAAAGGGAAAAGAGGATAAGCATCTATGAGTAATCTGCAGTATGAATGAGTAAGAAGAAGACTGCGGATTGGAAATAAGAAGCAAATGTGCAGCAAAGAAGATCAGAAGAGAATGTGCTGTGGCACAAGGACTGCGGGAGCAGTAGAAGAGAAAGCTTGGGTGAAATACCTAAGATAAGGATAGGTGACACGAGGTGTCAGAAGCAATAAGTGAAACACAGAAGCAAAGGAGGCATGTGGTGCCAAAGGAAAGAGTCCGAGAGAGAAGGAAGTGGCATAAGCCAACCAGAGAGGTTGGTGAAGGAACAATGGTGAACCAGGGCGATACGCAGTATCAGAGACCACAGGTCCAAGGGAAAGGTGATGGGTATATGCCAGTAGGACAACCAGCAAGATGTAGGTGAACTAGCAAGGATGGCTGGTGAGACATCTAGTGGTGCAATGAGAGGCACCACAGCTAAGACAAAGAGAAAAGAAAAGAGGGCCATAGATCAATCATAACATTTATAATAGTTGTAGAGCTTGGGCTGATTTGTATGGCATGGCATAGGTCTGTTTGTGTGTGCGGCAAGAAAAAAAGATAGAGACAAGAGATGAATCACACAATGGAGTAAACCAACCCATCACTGCTGATTCTGTGATCCTGCCATTGCCTAGATGTGTAAGTCCCTGTTCTACATCAATCTCAATCTATGATTATTTGACATTGGTTCATATTCACTTGATTTTATTTATGATCAGAGTGCCTTGTATTCACTAACCCATCCAAAAGTTTATGCACCACCATGAGTAATTTTTTTTTATGACAAACAGTGCCTATGACAACAAATAGTGCCTATGACAGCAAATTGTACCTACCCATACAAATACTCTGCAACTGCATGCTACTACCCTACATGGTAATGCAATCAAGCCTAGTGGTAAGTCACCAGATTGCCTTAGAGCTTCACTAAATGATTACCACAGGGTTATTTAGACCTGTTCAACAGCACACCACTGACATTTCTACGCCACCTACATGTAGGAAGCCAGATAGTGGCTCTACAGGTAGCAGTTTTCTCAGGTGGCGGTTTTCTCAAACATATTTAAGCAGAGGTAGGTGGTATCCTAACACATCATCTCATTCATATTTGTATCTTTTCCTTGATCACCACTTAGTCTATTATTCTCCCTTTATAACTTGATTTTTAACCATTTGTTTATCAGTCATTTACTCAAGCTAACATGCCAATGCAGTCACTTGAGGGTGCATCACTCCCATGTGTTCATCATCCAACAGCAAAGCTGCAAGCCATGCAAGATATGTGCTGCATTATCTGACATCATGCATGCATATGATCATAAACCCTACTACAATAGAGGACCATGAACAAGAAAGGGCTGCTCAAGAATGAGATGCACTTATCAAATCGAAGAAGCATGAAGAGCATGCCCACAAGCATGACCAAGCAGTGAAAGCAGCTCGGCTTGACCCACTCAAGACTCCTCCGAGTCAATCTCGAGCTCAGATGGCTACCAAGGTTCTATCTGTCATGAATATGGCAGTATGTTTTTTTTTTTTTTTCATCTATGATGTTTTTATTTTCACTTAGTTCAAATCTTGGGTGTGGGGTGGCCTTCCCTTGAGTCAAACTCAGGCTAGTCTGCCCTCTTCCTCTTCCCCTGGAATGATGGTTATACCTCATATGGGAGGGGGTTTTCCTTGCCTTCTCACCTAAGCTGGTCTGGGTCCGAAAGCTCTGGTGGCTCAGAAAGGCAAGATCCCACCTCCAAGTCAGCCATTCTTTCTGAATCGGGCTCAGCCCGAGTCATTGGAGGTGTGTATCATATAATCCTCATTTTTATCTGTTGTTTACATGTAAGTTGATAAACTTTGCCAGACACATCCACTGCATGTTTGTATTGTGGAACCTTTTGACCCTGACAAGTTGGATGCACTCACTCTGAATGAGCTCACTGTGCATCACAAGAGGACATGTTTACCAACTCCCGGGCTTTCTGTGGCTAAAGAGACAGATGAGTAAGTCTTTCAATACCATCTTGTATTGATTTATTGATGATATTAGCACCACTCCCCATAGGATGGCCAATGATGATAAGGCCGCCGACTTCAACAGTCCACCTTTCACTCAAAGCAAGCACACTCACTGGACTCAGACAATCCTCAGCAATGATGAAGACCTGACCTTGGTGGATGAAATTGCTTTACTGGACTCAAACAAAGTGGCTGGCATCAACAAAGATGACTGCATACCAGCTGAATTGATGCTAGCTACTACCCAGCTGGCAGCAAAGTCAACGAAGGCTGCTATCACAGCCGCCAATGGCAAGCAAATGACATCAGTGAAACCTCATCGACTCAAGATGTCAGACTACACGGAGGAAGAGTGTTGAGTCATCAAAACATCTATTGAGTTCTACCATGCTCTACTCCTCACTGAAAATCCTTTTCTAACCTCTGATGAGGAGCATAAGTGGGTTAAAGTCACATTCGATGCAAGTCACATGTACAACAAGTTACCAGACATGCAGCTAGAATCTGGCATGATTAAAATAGTAAGTGTTAGCCTTCATTGTCATATCAATCCCTCAATGTGCTTTAGATCACTGTGCGTGCTACCCACCTGCGGGGGCAGTTCAAATCACAAGCCAAGGACTACACCCCTGGATACTACCAGTTCAAGATGGGAGAAAATGCTGCTACCAAGGAGAACAACTGCAAACATGTGACCGAGTTAAAGCACAAGTCAGTGTTTGCATGCTGTCATCAGCAAATCACCCTTTTATAGACAAGACTACAGGCTTACAGACTACCACAGGGTGGTACAGAGTAAAATTTGAGTGATAAAATGCAAGCAATCAGTATATTATTGCTTTTTAAGCATACTTTAAGTTCTGTACAGAGGGGGACCTTTCTGTGCCTTTGTAACAACTGTAGTTGTCTGTAGCTAGCTGTACAGCCACCTACAGCTCTTTTGTGATTTGCTGATGGTGTAAGTTACACCCTTAACACTGGTTATATATCATTCTGCTGACAAGACCTGAATGGGTTTACATTTGTTATCTAGGAGCTTCACCCTCGCTGTGCAGGTATCTACAGGCATGATATCATCCAGCGAGTCATCAATGATGTTCTATTCAAAAAGAAAGAAGACAAAGGGATTAAATGGGCAGAATACTACAATCCATTTCTGCTGGTTGGCTTTGCTCTGGCGCTTACTGCAGTGAGTACATCTGATGACTTGAACTCAATCCTACTAATATCAAATAAAACAGATTGACGAGTGGACAACTGGGAGATGTGAATCCATTCACTTCAAAGAGGATGAGTACAAACCCATCTATCATCAACACCTCAAAACTCTGAACTATTTCGATGAGAGAACAAAGGATCTAGGTATACTTTCAAAGCTACTCAAAGATGTCTTTGACAATGGAAGGTGTGGCACAAACAGACCAGACCCTCATTAACTTTATGCTAATTAACTTGTGTAGGTCAAGTGTACCAGGTATCAATCAGGTAGAACAAGACAATGGTACTATCTCAATTACAGATGATCTTATTGAAGATGCCATTGAAGAATTTGGTCAAGATGATAGGTATGCTATAGAGAGTGAGAAAGATGAGATTGAGGAAGATGAGTTGAGAGTTGATGAGGGTTTAGATGAGGCTGATATGGAGTACTAGTAGGTGTGGTAGATTGAAGTTGACTTGGGTTGGATTTGTCATAGTAGTGAACTTTATATTGCTATGAAATCCTGGGTAGTATGCATTGCAAATTACTATTGTTTGCTATATGTGCTATGGTAGTGTGATGACAGATCTACAGTAGACACTGGTAGTATGTATTGACAGTTATGCTAGTCTGCTATGACTGCTACAATAGCACTGGTTGGCAATTTGGGTAACTATGTGGTACAATATAACAGGGGCCCGGGGGAAGACTACAGTGTCTACTGGCATTATAGATACTATATAGCACCATGTAGCATATTGCTTTTTTCCAGATGCATCAGGTATTCATGGCCTTGGAAAAAATCCTTGAATGCACAAATATCTATAGCGCGTGGAAGTGAGACATACCGAGTAATGCTCCTTGTAGCCCTCTCACGAAATCATGGATACCCCAGAAGTATTTCACAGGTCGTTTTAGCTCAGACACGCTGATCTTCAGCACGCGTTTCTCGGCAGGAAATCTAGACAGATCTTCCCATCGGTGTCCTCGAATTATTTCCAGCATCATACGCATCTTTCTCTTCCTTTCGACTCTAAAAGAAAGGCTTTAGCGCTGTCCACAAACAGCAGTTGGATCACAAACCGTACAGGCACGACAATGTTGGGATGTCGTTCGTTCTCATTCAACTTCTTTAATATAGCATTCTGCTCTTCCTCGTGTTCAGAGTCTTGCCAAGACGTTTTCAGAGCAAAAAGCCTTGATTTTGATTTTCCGTATGCCTTCACGGGTGCGAACGCCACATAATCCACATTCTCAGCTCTTCGACATTTTGAGGCGCTTGACTGCTTCGCATCAGAAACTGAGCGATCTACTATGTCATGGCTTCTCTTCGAGGTAGGTGAATTGTTGACACTCATGCGACTTCAGCTAGGGTCTCGAGCTAGACGGAGCAGATGATCTGGGGAGAGCGAAGGGTTGGAAACCTGATTAGATCGATTAATTTCGATTGGACACACTGAGGCGATGCTTCTGACTGAGAGGGCAGTCCTGCTACTTACATGCAAGAAATCTCCATCGCCTCCAAGACCGAGGACAACTCGAATGAACGCGATACATCTACGACCAGAACAGGACGTCAGCTCCAAGTAAAAGAACTAGCCCGCCCTCACAAAATGCCTGATAATCCACTTTCAATCTCCGTTTCATTAGTCTCCTTTTCACCCACGCACGATGCATATTGGCACAATGGCATATCGGTGGTATACTCGGTCACGATGATTCACTCACGAGCCAACAACTTGGGCTTTGTTCATCTGTCGGCAGGAGACATCGCAAACTGGTAGAATTCTCCGTTCGACGAAACCAAGAGAGGCGGAACAGGATTATATGGTACTCTCCGATTGTTATTGTTATTCGAGGCGGTCATAGCATCACCAAATGCCGGACCCGTAAAGGTAAGGTGTTGAGCAGGATGGTGAGCCTTGTCTTTGCATTTTCCTTTCGCCGTCTGCAAGTTTGTATCCGCATCATTGCACTACAGAGACAAGATTCAAGTCCATTAACTCTGCCAATAAATTGGTGTCATTTGCCTTGTATTTTTTTAAAAAAATATAAAGTTGGCGCGACGACTCCAGTTGTTCAGACTCTTTTCCATAACAATACGTTTAAAAAATTACGAGCGGATCTAATGGTAGCAAGACAAACAAGGGGGGTAGCCTGCATATATATGTGCAGCGAGTCAAAAACCATCAAATCCACCGTCCATGTGCTAGGCTATAGCAGCGCACTTACCTACGTATCATCGTTATCAGTCGGGGCTCTCTCTCTTGCACACGACGTCCTGGGATTGCTGCCACGCATACTGCTCAGACAGCGAGGAAGTCCCCCCGCCAACTGTCTCCAAATCGTTGACAACCCGGGGTACAGAGCGCTCCGAACCGCCGCTGGCACCAAACGAAGCGCCAGTGGTCAACTTGAACTTGAAATAGTCGTCGTCGTCGTCGTCTTCGTCGTCATC
>JBBPUL010000318.1:0-24407 GCA_038094675.1 Spongispora temasekensis | reverse complement strand
GATGTACTTGATGTGGAGAGTGCCGTTGGATGGGTCCAGGGTGGAATAAATATGCTTCAAGACATTGTTGGTTGGCCAGTTTCAACTGTGCCCTCACTGCCAGCCTTCGACGATGCCTTGGTTGTCTCCATGGACCTGGAAATGTAGCCTGGGGGAGGGGCCAGCATTGAGAATTGCAAGGATGAGCAGCTCGAGTCCCACTGCTTCAGCCCATCTGATATCCCGCCCATCAGCATTCCAATGTGGGTGGAGGTACCAAGCCCGCCAGAGGCCATTGAGGGAGATTCTGATTCTGATGGATGAACTGGCATCCAAGAACACCTCGAGATCATGAATCGGCTGGCGGGAAGGGATAAGAGATGGGGGGGGGAGGGCTGACGCCAGCCTCTGGCACCACCATTTAAGGTCTTCTGGGGTGCCTCGAGGTGGGGATCTAGGCTTGAATGGCCAGTCTCTGAAAATGGCAAGCATTTCCTTGAGGTTAATTAGGAATGGTTGTCCTTCCGGAAAGATCAGAGCTGCATGCACGAGCTTGCCATGCAGCTTTTGAACATCTACCAGAGCATGCACCCACCTCATGTTCCAGTCCACTATGGCCTTTATGTATTTTTTTGTTTGGGCTCTGTTAGCTGGACCATATGCACATCGAGATCCCAAACGAAACCGATGAACATGAGACGGGAGGTAAAGGGGATGTCCTTGGATGCTTCCCATGGGATTCCAAGAACTTGTGAGATCCGGTCAATGTCACCCAAGTTGTACACGAAGGACCAATCAGGGTCTGGTCTGGCTGATGCCACTGACAGGTCCTGAAGTGGATGCTGGTAGTCCTCATCGTGCTCCTCGAGGCTGCCATCTTCTCCCTTTGCACCGGCAAACCAGGATCTCCCGCCTTGTGTGATTGGGTTTGCGTGGGCTTGAATCTGGCATGCTGTGATAGCATGCTTCGCATTGTATCTGAGTAGCATGGAAATGGGGATCTGAATGAAAAGGTGATCGTCAACCCACCTCAGGATCAGACTAATACCATGTGTGCACATAATGTCCACACCTGCTTGCCCCACAGTGCCATATATGCCTCCAGAAGTGGTGAAGCCAAAACAGAATGATGAGTCAATTGCAAATTGGTCATCATTTAAGTGTACTACAAAGGCATGCCATTGAGAGGGATGTAAGGGGACAGTGCGGTATGCTTCTGCCACGTCCCTTACTGCAGCTTGAGACCCTGGGGGTAAGGATGTTAGTAGGAGGCACACTATTGAGAAGGTGCTATATGATGTGGGGAATCCGTCCGACGGAACGAGTGCATTCATAGAAGAGGTTCCACTCGAGGGGGAGTGCAGAAATGACAGGTCGTGGACAAGGCAGTATTTACCCAGCTTGCCTGGCTTGGGAATTAAGGATAAAGGGGAGGATTGGAAGTTACCAAGGAGTTGTTGGGTTTCCAGCCCTGAGAAGGGTCCTAAGTATCTACCTTTCTGGAATTCTTTAGCTACAATCTCACTGAAGATGTGTTGATAGTCCATGATGGTTTGGTTGTTAGGTGGGGTGAATGTACAAGAGAAAGGGGGGACTCCAGCTGAAAAGCCAAAGCGTAACCCATCATAAATGTTCGGGTATTGGTCTATTAGACAATATATCACAAGGGCCTCTCGCCAGGCCTCTGGTTTATATGGTGTGCGCACCTGGGCTCTTCTGAGCAAGAGGGCATTCCTGGGCCCCATGTCCAGGCTTTCCGCAACCAGAGCATGCATGCTTGGCTGACTGGTGGGGCAAGGTACATCTGCCTGGCTTTTGCCAGTCACTACACAACATTTTGCCATTTTTGTCAATGAGGTGGCCTTGGGAACGACGGGCGAATGCTGGGGATCCATCCCATAGCTGGGGGCTGTTGCAGTCCCTGATGCGGTGGGGACGGTGGCTGAGGCAAACCGGGCATGCTGACTTTCCCTTTTCGAGATCAGCCCCACAGGACTTGCCTGCATATTTGGTGTATGATTGAGATTGTGTGGGTAGTGTTTGTGTGGAGGAATGAAACTGGGCACATGGGGAGGCGAACCTCGAGTTGTTATGGCACTCCAGGTGGGAGTTCGGATGCTGGGAGGCTTGGACACGGGATCGGCATGACTGGGGTGGAGATTGTAGTTGGAGGTCCACAAGGGCTTCGACCCTGTGTGGGGGAGCGCGGTGGGGTGGGTGTCACCATGTGAGGGCACGGTGGTGGAATGGACATCACCGGGCAGGGTAGCATGGTGGAGTGGGTGTCACTGGGGCATGCAGATGAGGAAAATACCAAACCATGGCAGTCACAGGGGCATTAAGGAAGGTATGGGCAGGAAGAGAAAAGGAAAATCAGCCATTTGCTCATGGTTATAGCTGGGGAAATAGACTGACCGGTTGGAGAGTCTCGCGTTGATCACGTCATTAACCTCCCATGCAAGGTTGTTCATTAGCATGTTATTGATGATGGAGATGTCACAAGCAGACCCAGCCTTGAGGTCGTCATGCCACTGGCAGCACATGCGGGAGGCGTAGGTGAGGACAATCAGGTCCCCATTGGTGGTGCCCCACTGGGGATAACTCTCGAGGTTCCAGAAGAACATAGCCAAGGCATTAATGTGTTTCTCTGGCCAGGCTGCTAGCTTGATGTGGTGGAGGAAGGAGACCCGGGCTTGCAGGAAATCCCTGAATGCCAGCTGGTGGTCGGAGTGAGCATTTTGTAATGCTTTGACTGAGGCAACCGGCCTGAGCATGAGGAAATCATTGGTACTGGTGATGCTGAACACGTCATCCACAGAGGATTTGAAGTACTTAGCAGTGTCGATGCAACTCTCTGGGGAGAAATACCATAGTTCCACAAAGCCGAAAGAAGCCAGCTTGTTCAATGCATACTGTGATGGCCTCTTCACCAGAACATTTGGAGGTGCTAATCCCAAGGTGAAGTCCACTATTTTTGGCTTCTTTTCCTCGGTTTCTTGGGGCTCCCTTTCCTCCCCCTCATCGGTGGCCCTGTGCGCTTCCGCCTCGAGCTCTAGGCACTCACTGGCTGCGTGTTCGGGGTCGAGGTGCTGAGCCTCTTGCTGCTCTTCCCATTCAATGATGTCGTGCTCATGCTGGGTGGTCCATTCCTCTGATAGAAGCCTAATCACCTCCAGCTGGTCGACAGCATCCCACGCCATGACAGCTTCACATGCTAGATGAAAGCCAGCTGATGCAAAGTTTGGGACCGCTTCATTGTGGGGGTTGTTCATGGTTGGTGCCGTGAGCTGGGAGTGAATGAGACGAAAGAATGAGTGTCAGAATGAGTTGGGCGGAGCAGTGGTTGACGCTTGCTGGTAAGGTGCGACAATGAAAGAAGAGAGGAGGCGAGACAAACAGGCAAGCGAGGTGCTGGGAGTGCGAGAGAAAAGACAAATGCACCCTGCTTACCTACGCTTGCCCAAAGACAATGCTCTGTGGTGCTGCTCATGCCTTACTGCATCTCAGAGCGGCACACTGTTGCTTGACATGTTGTCACAAGTAATACAAAGGATCTGTCTCACTATGGTAAGTCATTTATCACATTCTTTCCATTTAATTTAACATTTACCTTCTCTGTTACTGAAAAATCCTCTAGAACATCCTGGAATGCAGTTGCCAGAGCTATCCCTGTGTGTGACTGACTGCCATTAGTCCATGACACAGTGGGTGACTCAATCACTGTCACACCTTGGCAACTTCAACAATGTCCAATGACATTGATAGGAGAGCACCCTTATGTGCCATGTGCACACAAATTACCACAAATGAGTGGTGGTTTGATGATGACCAGATGTCAGTAGTAAAACTCAAATTGCCATCATACTCCTGCATGTAGTAAGTGAGTGCCTAGCCAAGTACAAGCAAGAACTGACACACATTTAACATCTTAGCAATCCACTCATGTGTGTATGCAAAGATGTGTCAAACATCACACACAATGGTAAACTCTGAAGGTAAGTAATAGTTTGGGCACCCAGTCTTCATTAGCAACAAAAAGGCTTGATCACTGACTATCATAAATGATCACAGGGTTTCAGATACCCACCACACAATCTCCATCCTGCCACATGGTGAGTCAGTCATGCTAAGGATAACGTAGTGGATCACACACCTTGTTTCTGTGTGAGTGTGTGGTATATTCAAGTAAGTGAGTCCTTTGCCTTTGTGCTCAAAGGACTGAGTTATTTTGCCATTTTTCAGAATTCCTGCAATAACATGCATGCAGGCTTCATTTGCATCTTTTGCATCATCTGCAGCATTGATGGCATCCTCTCCCCAACATTTTCTTGCATTTTTCCACATGTTACTGGTAGATCATGTATCCTTCATGTCAAGGTATCACTGGATGGTCACCTCAACCATGGCCAGTACACCGGAAGACATATGAATGGCAGCCATTTTGCTCTTCAATGGCTGGTTTAGGGCCAAAGAAAGCATATACAGGTGATGTCCAATCCTTCATATGCCACTCTATTACTGATAAGTTAGAGTTGTTGCCTAATTCATTTATAGCTAGGTGCACATGCAATTGTTTCTTGGCTGTCTTCTCTGTTTCAGTAAGTTCTTCTACTTCTGGCTTGTCTAAGGTGCTTTTGAGAACATTGGTCTGCTGACCCTGCCCTGTAGCCAGTGATGTCACATCTCCCCTCTCAGTCTCGAAACAGGTGTTGTCAGATGACTGCTTAATCAAGCCTCCCAAGACTCCCGACTGGATGTAAGAGTGTTTGAATGGGACTATTAAATAATTGTGCCATATGGAGTTAGTATTGATGCCACTGGTTGGCAATATAAATACAGCACCTTCTCATGGGTTAGCTTTTGCCTTCTTAACAGACTTTGCTGATTTGTTGTTTAGGTCAT
Organism: Spongispora temasekensis; assembly: GCA_038094675.1. Lineage (NCBI taxonomy): Eukaryota > Fungi > Basidiomycota > Agaricomycetes > Boletales > Boletaceae > Spongispora > Spongispora temasekensis. Next base: position 19,526 of record JBBPUL010000318.1, on the reverse strand, counting down.
TTTCATGATTACATTTTTTTGGTTTCTAGTCCTCAAGACCAAATTTGGCCTTTTCAGATAGCTTGACAACCCATTTAGGAGGTTTGCTGATGGTGTCAGATGCCATGATGGGAGGTAGTCTCTGGTAGATAAACTGGTTTTTGAGTAGTTGGTGGGTGGGTTCAGATGAGGTTGGATAACCCTTCACACACCATGTGAGATTGAGCCACAAAGTACCATAAAGCTATCACAGAGCAACCACATTCTCAATAGAATGATAGACTACTTTATACCTGTTGATCGGCTTTCAAACAGTGAGTAAAGATGATGAGTGGGGCAGTTATGTAACCAGCATGCAACAGTAGAGGAGGACATATGGGCAGCTTCGACCTAATGAAGTGACCTAAGAACAGGACATGACCATCAGCCTCTACTAACCACAAAGAAGGATGAAGATAAATGGGGGACTGCAACTTAGGTCAAAGACACAAGAGATCGAAGCTAGGGCTCAGCTCGACTCTTGGCTGCTTTATATATGTCTTACTACTATTAAATACATGAGGCATTACTAAGCTACATGTGTCTAACATGAGGCAGTCTAGACTGATAATGTCATAGATAAGAGATAAGGAGGTCCAGACTCCTGATGTCATATTACATAATGTGGTGTGCCACACTGTTGAGATCACAAAAAGAAGGCAAATTTGAATGAGATTACAACAGCTCCCTACTCTCCAGTCCCAATGCCCTCTCTTGCTGCCCTGACTGACTCTCATCCAAATCAGATAACCAGGCTGTTACTCTCCTTCCTAACACACTCTTTGTCCATGTTGTTGACTCTGTCCTCACAACTGCAATTTAGAACACTCAACCACCAACAAACTTGTGACCCACCTCCGTGCTGACCTCAAAGGACCAGTCACAACCCCAAACCTTCAGAATCACCTCTCGGACTGGCAGTTCAAAGAAAACCTCCTCTGTTACCACAACCATGTCTATGTTTCTGAACTGGACTGCCTCACTGTTATTACACATGCTCATGACCACCCCTCTGCCGACCACCCTGGATACCTAAAAATGTGACAACTCATTGCACACAACTTTTGGTGGCCTGGTCTCACCACCTAAGTCTGCCGTTATGTTGATGCCTGTGCACCCTGCCAACAAAATAAAACCAACACCCATTCCATGGTTCCTCCACTCTCCCCCATTAAATCTCTCACCTCACACCCACTCGTGGAAGTGCTGACTAGTGTCGGCGCAAACCTTGCTTGCACTGGGGAAGGGTCAATCATCCATTTGATTATCAAAAGATCTAGTATCAATATGTATATGGGATGTCACCGGCATCGCTGCATCACTTATTGATGGCAAAACCACCCACACGATTGGTCTGTTGCCAAGTGTCAGTGATGGCAAGGACTCAGATGTGGTAGTTAGGCCAGAGACAAAAGCAAAGTTGCAAAGCATCTGGCGGTACCTCATCATCGATGAAATGTCGATGATAGGAAAGAAGTTCCTTGCTAAACTATCTCGTCATATAGCCATCAGAAAGATGGTAGAAGACTAGCTGCCATCTCCTCATTCGTTTGGCGGGATCAGCGTCATCAAATGTGGTGATTTCTTTCAGTTTCCCCTGGTTGCATGTGAAAAGGAAGCACTATACTATCCTATCACAGCTAATGAAAGGAGCACAGACAGCAAATTGGGGTGCCTCGTATATGAGGAATTTACATCTGTCGTCTGTCTGAAGGAGCAGATGCGTGTTGTTGATGAAGACTGGCATGATTTCCTACAGCACCTCAGGTTTGGCCATGTTCAACAGCATCACGTAGAGATGCTACATACCCTGACAATCACCAACCCGCGCTGTGTCAAAACAGACTTCAAGGCCACGCCATGGGATAACATGTCCTTGATGACCCCATGTCACGCTGTCAGGCTGTTATGGAACAACACAGCATTGCAACAACACTCCTATGACACCCACTCAGTTATCTTCCAGTGCGTCGCAGAAGACACGATCAAGGGGCAGGCTTTGACGCTTGCTGAGCGGTATGCTGCTGCTTCGTGAGGATCGAGCAACAAGTCAGAAAAGAAGTGCCAAAAGCAAGACCTTCCCAACTTGGTAGAGGTTGCTATCAGCATGAAAGTAATCGTTACACAAAATGTTCAGACTGACCTCGACATTACAAATGGAGCAAGGGGCATTGTTGTTGACGTCATTTTGAGTCCTAACAAACCTCCTCCACTTCCTACACAGTCCCATATCATCAAACTCAAGCATATCCCATTGTGTATCCTCGTAAAACTCAATCGCACATGAGCGACACAATTGAAAGACCTAGATGAATCTGTCATTCCTGTGGAACTGACATGCAAATCATTCCGCATCAAAGTCAACACAACGAAGGACAAAATGATCCAGCGTACCGTTCGTCGATGCCAATTTCTCATGACTGCTGCATATGCATTCACCGACTACCGATCCCAAGGGCAGACAATTCCTGCAGTTCTAGTGGATATCGCAACACCGCCAACAGGAGGTCTCACCCTGTTCAACCTATATGTTGCGCTCTCATGAAGTTCAGGTTGACCGATGATTCGTCTTCTGCATGACTTTGATGACAAGGTCTTTCAGAAGGGGCACTGTTCTGAGCTGCTTGCCAAAAATGATAGGCTGGAGGAACTGAATGAAGAAACGCTGAAGTGGTGGAAAGAGATGGGGCAGGATACGAGGACTGCATCATAGATAGTATAGATTATATGACCGCTGCAATTGTTTACCTATGTTTTGACCATAAACCAGTTTTTTCCGGTGAGTTAGGCGAATGCACTTTCCCACGGAATTGTGAGGGTGGAGAAACCTTGTCAAGCAAGGTGATTCCAGCAGGTCTCCTGTGACCTTATCACTGACCTGCCTTTATCCAACAGATTTGACAGCCTGTTGGTCATGGTCGACTATGGGCTTACTAAGGGGGTAATCCATGCCCTACAAAGAAACACATCACCACCGAGGATGTAGCAACTGTTTTTTTTCACAAAGTCTACCATTGTTGGGGCCTCTATGATAAAATCATCTCAGACTGCAGCCCACAATTTGTGTCAACATTCGCTCACGAGCTTGGAAAGCTCCTGAAATATGACCTCTCCTTATCTACTGCATACCACCCCCAGTCCAATGGTGAAACCAAATATGTCAACCAAGAGGTTGAAACTTACCTCCGAATCTTCTGCAGAAACAACCCGACCACATGGGCTGATCACATCACCCATGCAGAGTTCACACACAACCGCCACCCTCACTCTGTTACTGAAAAATCCCCATTTTACCTCATGTACGGCTTTGAACCTCATGCCCTTCTCATGGTCCTCACAGAAACACTGCTTCTGGACCTAGAAAAATGCCTCAAGGCCCTATCCACAGCAAGGGACAAAGCACTTGCCGCCCATGAACTCGCATGTCAGGTAATGGCATCCCAGACATGCTGCTCATTTACTCCCTTCACCAAAGGAGATAAGCTGTGGTTAGAGGCAAAGAACCTTAATCATGGCATTGCAAACCTCAAATTCATGCCCAAAAGGGAAGGACCTTTCGTTATCACAGACCTCCTATCCCCCTTGACATATAGACTCCAACTCCTGGTGACATAGAAGATTCACCCCGTGTTTCACTCTTCCCTCTTATTGCCCTATCACAAAAACAGTGTCCATGGTCTGAACTTTCCAGCTCCACCCCTGCAGCTAATAGAAGGTGAAGAAGAGTATGAAATCAAGAAGGTGCTGTGACACAGAGGAACAACATGTTCTCACATGTTCCTGATCCAATGGAAGGGATACACAGCCAAGAAAGACTCCTGGGTCCCAGAATGGAACTTGAAACATGCGAGATCCACCCTGCAAGAATATAGAGACCTCCACCTGAAGGCCTTCCCTCCCTCAAAGCAATAGCTTTCTTACCCACAATGCCTATCTCTATCTCTTGCTTTGCCCCTTCTCCCCTCTGTTCTTCATTTACTATGTCAGATGTCTTTGCTTCAACTATCTCGTCTCTCTCTTCTCTGTCCATTTCAGTACCTCCTACAGAGGACAATTTTGCTTTGCCACCACATACTCCTTCTCCGCAGATGGCCCATGCTCCTCATCATGAGGATGCTGTGGTATTGGCAACAAATGGTGCACCTCCTAGCCCTGGCACTGTATATATCATCCCTGACATTGAGCCGCCTGCCAACACCCCGACCCCAGTAATCTCTGTTGACATCCCTCTCCATGCCCACACTCTTTAGTCCTCAGACCTTACCAATGATGAGTGTAATGCACTTCATGAGTACCTTATAGATCCCTACATGTTCTCAGGGATATCAGCCTTCACTGACCCCTCCTCCCTATTCTTCTTGTTGTTCATGATCTACCTCCAGCTGGAGTGCCTCCCTCATCTTTCTCCTCTCTTGTCAACAATGACCATAATGGAATTTCCCTTATTGGTGCCACCATCAGGGCTATTCATTCCTGAACCCTTGGTCATGTCCATGAGTTGGCCCACTAGCTTGGGTACCTAAAATTCATCCAGGACATTGACAGATACCTCAAAGTAGTGTTTGAAAGTCCGGTTCAAAGACTGGAAAATAACCAGGACCGGACTGGACTTTAACCTAATTGGACCGGACCATTCAGGACCAATTTTTTGGTCTTTGCTGGTCTTGGTCTTGGTCTTGAGATTTCGTGCATTTTGTGAAGACCGCATGAAGACTGGTTACAACCGGTTAAAACCAACTATAAAACTACTCATCCTCCATGTCACTACCAGTCAAATCTACATACAGAAACTCGCTCTCCTGCTCATTCAACTCCCGAAACTCTTGCAAATAAATGTCTGTGACTGTCTTCGAATTAGTGGCTGCGTGATCAACGATGGACTTCTGCCAGGCATGCTTGAGGACTTGAAGCAAATGGCAATGCACTGATGTCAGTGAGCTAGTCAGTTGGGACTCGGCAGTTGGTCATTGATTGTCTCACTCATGAGACACTCTCCCATGCCGGTTGGTGAACATGTGAACCACTGCTGCAACCCAGTAGACAACACGACGGTGACCGGGGCACGATGACGGCGACACCCCGCCGTTGCAACTGCAATGATGGTAATGACGACGACGATAACGGGGGCAGAACAATGAAGAGGCCAGTGAGGACGGGGCGCGATGACATGATGACAACGGGGGCGCGACGAAATGATGATGACAACAACAGCAATGGCGCCAACGACATGACAACACGACGACAACCACGAGCACAACCAGGACAGCGCGATGAGGACGACAACGGCGGGGGAATGGCACCGACTTGACAGCATGACAGACAATGATGACGGCAACACCCCACTATTGCAACTGCAACGATGGCAATGACGATGACAACCTGACGAGGGCGACAAGGACAGGGACATGACGACGATGATGGCGACCAGGACAAGGACGGGGGGCACGACAGCGACAGCGACGACAACGATGATGTGACGACATGACAACAATGGGGGCGGCGAGAACGGGGGCATGATGATAACGAGGGCAATGACATGAAGATGGCGGGGGCATGACAACAACAACGAGGCCAGCGAGGACGGGGGTATGAGGACGATGATGAGGATGATGGGGGCACAACAATGACGACACCACAATGATGCAACGACACCATGAGGATGAGGCTGGCAAGGATGGGGGCGCGATGACAATGGCGACCAGGACGTGGGCACGATGATGATAATGACAATGACGATGGTGACACTCTGCCATTGCCACTGCAATGACAGCAATGATGATGACGACGTGAGTCACACGATGAGGGCAATGAAGATGGGGGCATGACAATGACGATGGCAATGAGGACAGGGGGCATGACAACGATGGCAATGATGAGAATGACGATGCGACGACATGATGATGATGTGACAACATGACGATGACGAGGGCAACGAGGACAGCGTGAGGCCAGAGAGAGAAGCCTGAGGGTAATGAGTAAGACATAATAGCACAAATAGTTGTTGTAGTGTAAGAATCAACAATGTCTAGTCCATCTTTTTAGCTATTTTGTCTTTTCTTGCTTCTCTACAACTGCTAAGTCAAATGAGAAAGAAAAGCTTAATTTAGTTGCCATATAGTTGAAATTAGAAACATGTAAAATTACTGATGTACTTCAAATACTGGTCGTAACCAGTCTGTAACCAACTGATGACCAATCAGGACTGGTCTTAGGACTGGTCTTAAATGGTCCAGTTACGGTTACGGAGTTGTGACATATTTTTCAAGACTGGTCACGGTCCGGTCTTTCCAAAAAAGGTAACAAAGACCGGACCGGACTGGACCTTCAAACACTACCTCCAAGAGACCACTGCAGTCAGAGTCCCCACCGACATTGCCATCTCCACCCATGTCATCCATTCCCTGTCTCTGTCCCCCTCAGAAATCATTTGTGACTCCATCCCCATGACCAATGGCATACCCAGCACCTTGTCCTCCCCTCTCAATCTGATGGAAGCCCTAGCCATTGATGCCCTCCAGGCCTGCTTTGACCGAATATAAGAGGCCACAATCCAATGATGCATTCTCCAGGGGGATTTACCTTGCCCCAGCGACCACCATCAATACCATGACTTTTGCTTCGTGTGTCACAGGCTTGGACACATTAGGGTCCACTGCCCTCACTATACATGCCTCTTCCGCCACCATCACTCCCTGTGCATTCTGCACAGACCCTAGCCACTTCATGGGATCTTGCCCCTATGTCGACAGTTATGTCACTTCTGGACGGGCAGCACGCGGGATCGATGGCCGCTTGTGCATGTCCGATGGCAAACACATTCCCAGAATCCCGGGTACCAAATGCCTGCGCGACTGCTTAGATTGACTGGTCATACTGACCCCCGCTTCTACACCTTCGTCTTCCGTCACGACGGGAATCCTCTCGCTTCGTTCCCCGATACTGATGCGGTTTTAGACATCAAGCCTTCGGTATTCCTAACTGAACTCAACACCGAGCCTAGTGACGAGTCGGACCCCATCCTCACTGACCCCAAGTTTCAGGCGTATATTGCCCAAGCGTGGGCCAATTTTCAGCATGACAAAAAGAATAAGGGGAAGCGAGTTCGCTTCGACGGTGTAGAAATACCTGTTCGAAGGTCCGCTCACCCCGTGCCTCGGGCAGCCTCGGTTGCCAATGAAATCATCTCATCCATGGTCAAGGCCTCGTGCACTGCATCTGGGGCTTCTAAACCTGCCTCTTCATCTGTTCCCCCATGACCCTTGCCTGTCATGCCGTTCAACCCTGCATCCCGTAACGTTTCCCCTTCGTCTACCAGAGCTAATGCTTCCGCTGCCCCTATTGGGCAATTTAGATATTGATATTCCTTTCCCCTCGAAGACGATGCTGCGCCCAAGCGCATGTTGGACCGAGTACTCGACATGTCAGTCTCGGTACCATTCAAGGACCTCTTGTCGGTCGCTACCGACGTTTGCTGACAGCTCAAAGATTTGACCACCTCGAAGCGCATCCTGCTTGCGATGCACACAGTCCAGGTGAACAAGCTCTCAGGCTGTGACCCTGAGGCCATTCAGTGCGAGTGGGGCGACAAGCTCAACACCAACAACGATGGGCTCATTGTAGCTCATCATAGCCTCCCCCTTCAATCCATCGATGTATGAGTGGTCGGTTCCGAAAGGACCCTCCAAGCAGTTCTCGACTCGGGATCCGAGATCGTCGCCATGCTGAAGCAGATTTGGGAGACACTCAGTCTACCTGTCTGCTTGGATCATATAATAACCATGTCAAACACTAACACTAGCACCAACACTACCCTCAGCATAGTTGAGAATCTTCACCTAGACCTCGGTGCTGGCGAGGTTTGCCTGCAGGTTCAAGTGGTGCAACAAGCCCACTTCGATATGTTACTCGGCCGGCCATTCACGAGTCTCCTCAGTGCTACTACCGATGAGACCCCAGACGGCAGCGCAACCGACACCCTCACTGACCCGAACAATGGGAAAATGTATAAATTGCCGACCCGCCCCTGGACCAACGGGTGCCCTTGGTGCCGAAATGGGCTGGCGTGCGAAAGCCATACCCACGCACCCAAGTCGGATTTTTAGACATCAATGATCCACCGAGAGGTCGGGGAGTGTCACATCCATCGTTGTTCGCATTCATCTGCTCTTGCTCTCCTTCTCCTGTTCAGGCTGCTGAATTTAGAATGGACCATATTTCATCGGACCCTGTGATTCCATACTCATTTCTTTCTTCTATGCAGTCTTCTCTTTCGCCTCCCCACGTTCTCACACTTTCCGAGACTTATTCTTTCGACTCTGTTTCGCACATGCTGGCTTACAAACCAGTGGCAAAGAAGGTTCAGCCCATCATCGGTCCTCTTAGCGAGGAATACCGACCGATTCAACGCCTGCCTGCTGAGCCCCTTTTTGGTCTTATACCCTTGCTGACTAACCCCCTGGCCTTCGTGCCTGGGGACCAATACACACAGGAACATGCTGATGCGCTCGACCTCGATCCCATGAAGTGGTTGTGGCCTGAGGAGCTGAAACTCGTCCAGTGGATTGTTCACAACCACGAGACAGCTTTCGCTTGGGTACTGGCCGAGTGCGGTCACCTAGACAAACACTACTTCCCACCCGTCAAGATACCGACAGTACCCCATACACCTTGGGTACTGCGCAACATCCCAATTTCCCCATCATCCTGGGATCAAGCGATCCAAATCATCAAAGACTGAATCGCCTCGGGAGTGTATGAACCATCCGCTGCCACTTACCGATCTTGGTGGTTCTGCATGCTCAAGCAAGATGGCAAGATGCTCCACCTCATCCATGACCTCCAACCTCTCAATGCGGTCACCGTCCCTGACTCTTCAGTTCTGCCCTTCGTCGAGCACCTCACCAAGTCATTTCGTCCTCATCGCTGACCACAATCGGCGACTCGGCTCCCTTTCGAGGAGCTTTGGCCGCTGCGCAGATCGGCCGAGCACCTGCCGAATGGTCAGTTGGTAGCAAGCCTCGAACCGAGGAACTTACCTGGTTTGTGAGCGATCACCACTGCCACACGACCGGTGGATGGAAGCGCTGTGTGCATCATCCCCAGCCACTGTCTCTTCAGGGTTGCGTAATCAGTCGACTAGCTGCAGTCAATCTTGTGGGACTGGCACCGCGCGCACGTGGCACCAGTATGATGCACTTCATGCACGGGCCCAGGTGTTCAGTGTTGGACTTGCTGGCGGTCGTCCGCTTCTTCGGCTCGATGGCCGATGCGACCTCGTCGTCATCGTCATCCTCACGCCCTCATGCACTCCAGCCACTCGGCCTGGACATGCTCCGCATTGATGAACACAACCTTGGCATCAGCCTCGAGCTCGGTGTCGAGCCCAAGAGCCTCAGCATCGACTTGCGCCATGTCCCATTGGTCCTACCGAGCCGTTAGTAATCGCGTCGACCCGAAGCCTATGCACCATGCACCATCACATCACCGAACTCATGCACCCACATCTCCTGCTCCTCCTCGAGGTCTTCCCTGTCATTGGACATCGACTTAGCGATGGCTTCAATGCGCTCAGTGGCTGACTTGAACCTTTTGCACATCTCCTGTCGGTGGAGGAGGCCTGCGTCATTGAGGGAGCGTTGCTTGTCAAACCGGGATTGGAATTGTGGCATCGTTGACTGGGAAGAGATGTTGGGAGAAGAAGTGAAGGAAGGAGAGTAACCGACACGTGACTTCGACACCACAACTGAGCACCACAAAATCCAAACTCCACATTGTGCTGACTAAGCCAGTGGACCTGACTGGGGACAGTCAGAAGCAAGTCTCCTGCAGATGTAGAGTGCGGTATGCCTCTACGGTTACATTGGGTGTTTTTCACACTTTCCATTGAAGCCTGCTATTGCTCTGCGAACTCAGCCTCCCTTCCTCGTCACTCTCTGAATGTTTTCGCATGGTGCCGAGCTCACTGAGCACACGGCCGAACCCTCGGCACCTCACTATAGCGGTCAGTCCATTTCCGTACATCATGTGCCCGTTCCATTGTCCCCTGCATAGCCTTTCTCATAACGCCCTTCATTCTTCTATATTCCAAATTTGTACGTATCGCAATCGCCACTTATGGCTTCAGCCATTATGTAATATTTTCCGTCGCATGTCACTCTACATAGTTCCTTAATATGTGCACTATGTCTCGCAGTCTCGGGAATGCCCGGGACTATAAAGATTTGTCCTTCAGAATTAAAAATCAGCTTCCTTTAGCTCACATTCATCACGGACCATTTGGAACGACTACCGACCGTTTTGTCTACTGCAACCACCGCCGCTACTGCCAACGTCCGCTATTTTCACCGCTGCCCGTCTCCTCCACTACTGTCCTTCTTTGTCCACCTCGGAAACACTTGGATTTGCTTTCCCCTTATCGCTAACCAGGCAAGCTCGGCTGCACGTCTTGGCCGCTCCTCTCTCAACCTCGGGCGCATGTCTCAGCTGCCCCATCTAAGCCTCGGCTTCTGCCGCGTCACCTCGGTCGAACCTCAGGACCATCTGTAGTTGTTTTGGACACTCCATTTTTTGGACGCCTCTACCCAGAATCTCTTTGGGGTGAACATATCGCGCCCACACACTCTCCTGACAGCCAGGACTAGAGAACTTAGTCTCCTAGTTCCCCCCAGCCATCCTAGGATCTTTACAATGGTGGGGAATCCTGACATAAAGTCAACTGAAATATCCTCCCAGAGATGTTTTGGAATAGGCAAAGGTGCTAGCTTTCCTGCTGGAGGTTGTGAAGAAAAGGTCCAGACGGCACCACTTATGTACAAATTAAAGGCATTGCCATGGGCGTTGCCTGCAGTCCTGATATAGCTAATCTATACGGCCTGTACTTTGAGAAAGACGTATTGCCACACATCAGTGATAACATTCCATTCTATAAACAGTACATTGATGACACCCTGGCGATCGTGTATTTCGACCGATTTCCCGAATGGTATCCTGGTGGCTCTGGCACCGGAAACCCAAAGGATTTCGTAGATTACTGTATCAGCTTTGATGGGTGTACCATCGAATGGGAAAGGCTTAGCTTATTGTTACCCTTCCTGGATTTATTCCTATACCAGGACGTGGACCACTCAGTACAGTGGAAACCATACCATAAAGCTAGGAACCATCTTGAAAGAATCCCATGGGACAGCGCGCACCCTCTAGACATTAAACGAGGAACGTTTATTAGAGAGCTGTCCTGGCTTGCGACCCTATCAAGTAAACTAGAACACTACTTAGATGCAATTACAGAATTATCTGATCTGTATGTACTGCGGGGGTACCCTAAAGCCATCATAAAAAGATGGAAATCGTCTCACGTTAAGACCTGCTGGGAAATCTCTAAATGAGACCCTGGTGATGAATTGGCTGGTCCAGCGGATACCGAGGACCAGGTCTCAGTGATGAAGACCATCTTTAATATGGCATGGGATTTCTTTGATGTGCATCACCTTAGCGACGTCATGACCCAATCCATACCGCACACTCTAGCCGCATGGCGGGAGGGCGATTTTGAAATGCCACTCTCCCACAATATAGCCGAGGGGCTCATGCCCTTGAGGGAAGTATCAGACGCCGACTTGTCAGCTTTTTTCCAAACCCACCGAGGTAACAGTATCTTGCAGCGCTCTGCAGACTAGGAGCTGTTGGTCGGTGAGGGGAGGGATCCCCTGGTTTCCAGGGATGTCTGGTTACGAGTATTGGGTCCTTGGCGATAGATGACTTCTGGTCTCCCGTAAACGCACACGCAATTTCGGAGATCTGGCCATGCAGTGGCGCTCCTCGCTTGTCAAAACCCTCTTTGCCGAGGAACGACAGCATGTCGAGAAAGTGCATGTCGTGGCCACACACTTCTTCAGTGCTTATGGCAATTGGGACTGTCATGGTCTTGATAACGTATTCAAGTTGCCCATTTGGGACGAGCTTCTGCCTGGAGGAGGTTATGTTGACCTGTCGGATGACGATATGTCAGAAGGGAATAATACCCCATCTGAACCGAGCACTGCCCCGCTGAAAAGGCCATGGCAGTCAACGTTATCTGAGTATTTTGGAGTGACTCATGGTAATTCTCCCACTTCACAAGGGAGCCGAATCGAACAACATGAGGACTAGATGGATGTGTCATCTTGAGTGAGTATGCAGTGCCCTACGGGGGAGCCTCTTCGGAGGTAGCAACCATGTCTTCAGACGGCGCCTAAGTTACACTACGCATCATTCATGTCTGACAACCATTGATGAGCCCATAGTTTGTAGTAGGTTCTCAAGTGTTAGCATTCTGTAAGTCGCTTTTCGCGCGTTTAGGGATATAGAATTACATCACATCGAGTCATGTTGAGTCAAACTTTGTATGCTTCCCACGCATAGCTACTCATTTACCAAACTTACTCATATGTTACATATGTCTTCCCACACATGGACAACCATGTGATTCAAATCTTACTTGACATGTGAATCGTGCCTTGATCAGTAATTATGGTTCTCATATCATTGATTTGATGTGGGAACCTTTAGTAATTTTTCTACTTTAGGTTTAAGTATCTTAGTCATACTTCCACGCCGCTAGATATATAAACTAGACACATGAACCTGATGAGACTCCCCAGTCGAAATAGGCCCCGCTTGCTCTTGCTTGTGGGTTTATAGTTCCTGTCTAGACTTGTTCATCCTGTTCAGCCTCTACCACCGACGTATGCTGTTTTACTCTACAATTGATTCTTGTTCTGAAAACACATCAATAAAATCATGAAATTCCACAGGAACTTCCATTTTTATTTGGTTTTGTTCTTCCAGAGATATTTTGTTCACATCCACAATGTTATAATGATCAAAAGTCATGGTATGATTTCTGCAATCTATAGAGGGGTTGTACTGTTTAAGAAATTCATATCCTAAAAAGACCGCATTTGTAGCTAGGTTGGATATGTATAACGTTAAAGGAAACGAGTAAACAATGTGATTTCCATCTTTCATTTCCATGTGAATGTTGCATACATGAGTGATTCCTCTTCCCACATTAGCAGATCCATCTGCGTTGCTGACTTCAATGGGTCTAGCCAATTCTTCGCATGCAATAGCATTGGCTGTTACAAAACCTTGGTCAACAAAACAATGAGTTGCTCTGCTGTCGACTAAAGTGGAGACCCAGACTGAAGATTGGTCATTCCTTCATAATTTAAGCTCCACTTCTAGAGCATTTTCGCGCAGGTGCCGTGTCTTATATGGCATCATTTGGATGTGTTGAGGGGTTTCATAAGTTACATTATTTTTTTGTAATTATGTGAAATTAAGCACCCAATGTTTTTCTTCCGGGACCGAGCTCAATTGAGGCTTCACAGCGGAATATTTGTCTGATGGGCTACCATATTGAGATGACAGTTCATGTGAAGAGAATGAGACAGGCTCATAGCTTTTGTTCTGAGCCATTTTAGTGAGTTCTCGCATATCAAACACTTCATAATTAAAAGAAGAGGACATATCAACTGAGTTAATTACAGGGGCTATTTCCTCCCATTCAGGCTCATCATAGTATGTATCAAAAAGGTCCGAAACTGGTATATAATCATAACACTATTTTTTGTATTTAAAGAATTTTCGTAAGTAGAAACCAAATGAAAAGAAATATTGTCCAAGACCTCATACACCCTCATATCTGAAGTCGGCATCAAAAACCCGCCTTGGCGCATGCTTCGACTGTGAGCCTATCTCACCAGTTCACCTTGGCTTCTTCCGTCATCCATGCTTGACGGTGAGCAGTTGCCGCTGGTTGTGGTGCTTGTGGGGGTGGGGGCGGAGTGGAGAGTTGCTGCTGTTGGGGGTGCCAGGATACAGCAGGGTACCCTGGGGCCTGCGGAGGGAGAGAGGAAGCTGCCTCTCTTGCCTCGTACAAGGCACGATTGCGGGGGCAATGAGATGGGTTGGTGGGACACATTGCCCAAATGTGTCCTTTCCTTTGACAACTGAAGCAAGTTTGATTGTCTAGGGTCTGAGGGGAGCAGGGGGTTTGTTGGTCTATCTCCATTGGAGCATCTTGACTGGGCTATGTACCAGTCAGAGTAAACCTTTGACCCGGGATCAGGGGACATGGAAGCATACGAGCACCAAATGGTCATGTGCTCAGGAGACGAGGTGCAGTGGGGCCTATACTAGGCCTGGCCAGGGCGATCCTATCGAATTTTTGATTGATGGCAGTATATGCCTCAACCAATCCTTTAAAATCATCATCATCGAGCACAGCTCCATGCAGCTCGTGTTCGATATGGATCTTATATTGCACTGCTCTTTTTAGCAAGTGCACTGCTTCCTTGTTACTACATTTGGCATCTGAAAATAATGCCAAAAAGTCCTGCATGAAAACAGTGAAGTCACCACTTTGTTTTAGATTTAATAGTTTTTTATAGGCCTCATGGCAAAGAGTGCCTATTACATAGTATGTTGTTATCTCAGTCTCTACTTCTGTGACCGAGGGCCATTCATCGACATCTTTGTCACCAAACTCTTCAAGGGTCTTTATGGCGAATGGGGCCACATCACCTATTAAGCGGGTTACTACCGCATATGTCTCTTCTCGCTTGTCGAGACTTTTGACCTTTAAATAGAGTTTCATTTTGGCCCACCATAGCTGAAATGTTGCCTTGTTCCTGTCCCAAAGACTGGGATCTCCTATGGTGCATTTGGCCCTTGTGGTGACATCGAGTTGAAGGCTTGATAATTGATCAGTGAGGTCGTTGATCTTTTGGTTGATTTCTGACATCTTCGATTATTTGGAAGGTGGCGGTGGCAGCATAGAGGTTAGAAGAAGGGGGGGTGGAACGACGAGCATCAAAAAACTGTTGAAGAAGATGGGGAGGAACCAGGAAACTGCCTGGCTATAGCTGACATTTTTAGTATGCCGAGACTGTAGATCTTATGGAAGAGTCTACGATTCCATTGGATTGCACTGCCCAAAACAGCTGCACTGACCCACTATGTGCGAAAGAGATTGATCATTATTTGTTGGTGGCCAAGCGTGTCCTCTCGAATGAGGTCTATGCCTTGGCAATGTGAACCAACTATAGCGCCCGATGTATGCAGCTCAAATGGTTTATTATAGGAGTTGTTGTCTCCTAGCTATCACATAGCAAACATGTT
The DNA here is from genome assembly GCA_038094675.1 of Spongispora temasekensis. Taxonomy (NCBI): domain Eukaryota; kingdom Fungi; phylum Basidiomycota; class Agaricomycetes; order Boletales; family Boletaceae; genus Spongispora; species Spongispora temasekensis. The sequence continues at coordinate 4,346 of JBBPUL010000318.1, read as the reverse complement.
CCCAATGGAATGATGACCACTTTATGCCTGGCCGCCTGTGGATTGGCTTTCCGACAGCGAGTAAAAAACGATGAGCGGTGCGCTTATGTATCCGGCGTGAACAGAGGTGGACGTATGGGGCAGCTTTGACCTAATGAAGTGACCTAACAAGGGCACGACCGTCGGCCTCTACTAACCACAAGAAAAGGAAGGATAAGGGTGGGGGACTGCAACTTAGGTCACAAAGACACAAGAGGTCGAAGCTGAGGCTCAGCTCGACTCTTGGCCTGTCTTATATATGTCTACTACCATTAAATACATGAGGCATGACTAAGCTACATGTGTCTAACATGAGGCAGTCTAGACTATTGATGTCATAGATAAGAGATAAGGGAGTCCAGACTCATGACATCATTGATGATCTCATATCACGTGATTAGTCTAGACCAGTGACGTCATATTATGTAATGCAGTGTGCCACACCATTGAGATGAGAAAAAGAGGGTGCATATGGATAAGATTACAACAAAATCCAAATATTAAGAACCAATCTTGGTCCAGTCTTTCTAAAAAGAAAAAAAAGACCAGACTGGACCAGACCTTTAAACACTAGTCACTAGACAGCAGATTCTGTGCTCAAGGGCATCCTTGGGCTCCATGGATTTTTGAACCACATTCTGAGCATGGATGAAGCACACGATGGGTTTCATTGCAACCACTAACTCATTGCCACTTGGAGCACAGGTGTTGCTTGCCACTTTTGGTGATGAGGTTGATGCCATTGCAGTCCATAAATATGTTGTGTTTGTCATCCCAAGTGTGGGCTGCAGTGCATTTGGAGATGTTATGTTTGTGGTGGTCAAGGCAGACTGCACAGATGTACAGAAGCATGGTGCTGATGTTGTTGAGGTGTTGCTGTTGTTATGGGTCACTGGTATGAAAGGACCATAGTTTTTTGGTAGCTAAGGCAGAGGCAGAGGCTGATGGTGAGAGGAGGCATTTGTCAGATCCAGTGGTGTGCAGGAGTGATGAATTGGAAGAGGAGGCCTCTGTGTGGTGCAGTTTGCTGGTGAGTAGAAGATTTGCTCCAGGGCCTGCAGGATGGAGAATGGAGGTGCATGTGTAAGGGACACAATAGGAAAAGGTGGGAAGTGGAATAGAGAATAGAGGGCATAGTGGGAAGTAGAATGGTGGGTCATGGATGATAGAGGAGTAGTGCATGGACAAAAGTAAGTTAGAGCAAATTTGGAGTAGAGAGAAAGATGAAGGAAGGAGGTGGGGATGGTGAAGAGAAGGCATATCAATTGTATCATGGAGTGGGCCAAATGCTCATACATGTCTGCAAGTACTTGAACATTAATCATGGAGAGGTCAAAGGCTTGTGGACTGTCAATGGTGACATGCCAGTTCCGATGCTATTTGCCCTGATAGATGAGGAGGGCATGCTGATATGAGTCAGTGAGTGAATAGTGCCAGGAATAATTCTCAATGTCTTTCTAAAATCTGACATGCATATCGATGTGGGGTTGTTTCCATCCCACATTGATCATGGTGCTGATTATGCATAAGGAAGCCTGGCCAAATTGCTTGAAGGTTATGTTTTCATCATGGGAAGAAATGTGAACCATCAGAAGAGAAAACAATGGTGAGGGAGTTATTGTCTATGGTGTAAGCCAGGGTGTGCTTAGCTTCAGCCAGACCTGCATTGGTAAAGTACCATAGTTCACAGAATTAGTGCTGCTTGAGCTTGCAAATTGCAATGAGTGAGGGGAGGATGAGAGGTTGTGAAGAGACAGCACAGTTTGGAATGGGAGTGAACTTGGATTTGTTCTTCTTGTGCTCTTCTTTGAGTGTGAGAGCTGCATCCTCCCCTTCCTGGTGGTGTTGTTGTTCAGCAAGAGCATGAGCTTCTTCATCATGGGCTTGTCAGTTGACTTGACACTGTTGCCACAGTTCTTGCTGGTGGTGATTGCAAATGGTCCATAGGCATAGCAGAGAGTTGGCTGCATCTTCTTTGGAGAGGCCATCCTCAGTGAGTGCTTGGTGCTCTGCAGCAAATCCCTCAGAGGTGAAGTTGGGTGGCTGAGCTAAGTTAGGGTCTTCCATGCTGAGTGGCTGAGGGAAATGATGGGATTGTAGAGAAGTGAACAGGAAGGGAAGTGAAAGGACTAGTAAAAGTGAAAATAAATGAACTTTTAGTAGCTGAGAAAGCAAACAGACAGTGTGCAGTGAGCATGAGGAGGCTCTACAATGTGAGGTGGCAGGAAAGAAGAAGCACTGCCACCTTGCTTAGTCATGCATGGAATATACTAGCTAGTTCACCCATGTGGTTTGGGCCTTCAGCCCAAATAAATCCTAGTTTGCAGTGAGGTGTTTAATCTCAGTTTGTAGTGAAATGTTTTATTATAGTTTGCAATGGAATGCTATATTATTTGGCCCAAACAATCCTACTTTCAAGTGAAACAGCATATTCTATATGTGTACAGTATCATTTACAACTGTAATCCTCTAAATACTTCAGTCCATACTACATTTGTAGTCTTTGTATTTCTTTGATCATCAGGAAACAGTACTCTGATGTTTCTGGGATGGATGCAGCAAGAAAGAGCAACATACAATTGACCATGAGAGAACACAGGTATTCCAAGATTAAGTCCAACATGATTCAGTGTTTGTCCTTGAGACTTGTTGATGGTCATTGCATAGGCCAGATGCACAGGAAACTGCAATCTTCTAAATGGAACTGGAGAGTCTTCTAATCCAGAATCAAGAGCCATCCTAGGAATGAACACCACATTGTCATCACCACCATCTCTGCCCAATACTCTGCACTCCAAAACCCTGGGAGTAGATCTGAGCAACCTTAAGCAAGTTCCATTGTATAGGCCATGAATGAGATCTAGATTCCTCAGCAGCATCAATGGTGCACCAGTCTTGACCTCAAGTTTGTGCAAAGGGAATCCAGAAGGGTTGAATGTGTGAAGGATCTCAGTCTGGATATAGTTGTATTCTTGATCAGTGACAGAGTCTGCACTTAGAAAGATGCATTTTTCCTGAGGCTGGACAGAATCCAAGACGCTGACATTCATTTCATGGACTTGAGAGTTTCTGGGATTGAGAATAGTGTGATCCAGAAAGTACTGATCAGGAAGATGCTGATCACCAGTGAGAAGCTGAGAGTAGATGGCATTGATGACATCATCACCACTGTGCATATGCTCAGGAAGCTCAATCTCTCCATTAGTAACACCTATATGCAGCAGTTGCTGTGCCCATTCATCAGATTCTGGATCTTGACCAAGGCGCATGTTTTGATAAAGGTAGTGGATATTCATATTAGCCCAGAGATTGGAGTGAGTAAGAGTGGCAGGAACAATCTGTTCTCTTGCACCATGCTGAATGACAGGAAGAGTTTGTCTGAAATCACCACTAAGCAAGACAGTGATGCCTTCAAATGGATGGTCTGGATTGAGCAAATCTCTGAGAGTTTTCTCCACACACTCCACAACATGATGATGTTGAGATGCAACCTCATCCCAGATGATAAGAGCAGTCTGCTGGAGGAGCTAATGGTTGAGGTCATCCTTCTTGATATTGCAGGTACTTTGATCATGGCAAGGAATGGGGATTTTAAAGCGATAATGGGCAGTGCGACCACCAGGTAGGAGTAGAGATGCCAGACCAGTTGAAGCAACACATAGAACAATCTGAGCCCTTGAATGTACAGAAGCAGCAATAAGCTTGGCCAGATAAGTCTTGCCACCTCCACCTCCACTGTGAATGAAGAATGAAGAACCTCTGGTGTGGATGACACTATCTGTTACGATCAGCCCCTTTTATTTCTCCCTTCGCTCTCTTTTCACCTTGTATTACTTAAAACACGCACAGCCCTTCTCCTTAGTCAGCATTCATGGCTGTGTGTTCCCTTATCTCTTATCTGTGACTCATGCATTCCATGGCATTCCATGTAGTTCTATCATACACAGCCTTCTGACTCGTTTCACGCTGTGCATGTGTTACGATCGGCCCCTTTTTCTTTTCTTTCTTCGCTCTCTTTTTACCTTGTATTACTTAAACGCGCACAGCCCCTTTCCTTTGTCAGCATTCATGGCTGTGCGATCCCCTTATCTCTTATCTCTGACTCATGCATTCCACAACGTTCCATGTAGTTCTATCACACGCAGCCTTCTGCCTCATTTCGCGCTGCATGTGACTCCTTTCCCCTTGTCTCCAGTTACCATATTCGGGTTTCTCTCTTCGTGAGCTGTAGCACTGCTTGGTCTGTGCGCAAGACTCTTTACATATAAATAGGGCGTAGCACAAGCCATGTACTCCAGCTTGAGCCTACTCGAGATAGCAATCTATTG
>JBBPUL010000317.1:0-16551 GCA_038094675.1 Spongispora temasekensis | reverse complement strand
TTCCGGGGCTCGCCTCCCCACCCCCAATTGCCGTCCCCCAAAACCCCGTAGGGGGGGGGGGGGGTAGTGAGAGTCGTGTCGCTTTTGGTCAGCGACATAGGCATGGTAAAGATCTGTGGATTGGTCGAGGACCTCAGGGATGGAGATAGTTTGCTTTTCCCAATCAATTGTTGGGTTAGCGAGACGGAGCCAAGGAAGACCGAGGATGACGTTTTCCTTTCCGCAGTTCATGAGGTAAAAGAGTACCTTTTGGGTAACTCCTTCCCTGATGGAGACGTAGAGCTTGGTGCAGAATAGAATATCCCCATTGGAGTTTGCTGATTGGTCCACATTGCGGACACGGATTGGTTGTTCGAGGCAAGTGCGAGGAAGTCGGTGTTTTCAGGTGAAAGCCCAGTCAAGGCAGGAGATCTCCGCTCCAGAGTCAACGAGAGCAGGAGAGTCGACGACTTTCATAGTGTGCGAAGGTACCATGAGCTGGATGGGAATGCACATAGCTCTATTGGATGTTGATACTAGTACAGGTGCACAAGAAACAAAACGTTGGGGAGGTACTTGCATCGAAGAAGTCCTCCCTTTCAAAAATCCTTTATCCCCACTGCCTCTATGTGAAGGTCCTCATCATCATCCTCGTCCATGAGGCCTGGTACTTCTTCTTCGGCTTTAGCAACCTTTCGATCGGCTTTGAGGCGAGGGGGAAGGTCCTTGAAGGTGGGGCACTTGTTGGAGAAGTGACCCGATTTCCTACAGTGAAGACAGAGTCCTTGTTTGAAGCAGCGTTCTCGCTCTTCAGGGGCGAGTTTCAGAATGCGGACGGCATCCAGATCCATGGCATTGGGGTCTTTGTCGCGGGAGGGCTGAGTAGGATGGGGGACGAAGGTGGGGGTCAAGGAGTGCTTGTGCTGGCGGGCAACAAGTTTAGCATGTTTGTGCTGGTCGTCGAGACAAGAGGCATTCTTGATCCAATCATCGATGGTAGTGAGAACGGTGTCCATAAGGTATACCTTTTCCGAGAGCGAGGGAGGGATGCCAGTGGAGAAGTAATGGCAGATGGTGGCTGCCTTGTTGAGTCCCACTAAGCTGACCTGGTTGTGGAATTCGGAGATGTACTGGTTGAGGGACGGTTGAAAAGTCCCGTCGCGTCGCTCATTGATGTGATAAGTGGCCAATCAGGTCAGGGCATTGGCAGTGGTGTTGGGGCTTTCGAAGTGAGCTTTGAACTCTTTGATGAAGTCATCCCAGGATCCCAGAGCCATGTTGGTTCCTCTCATGCTTTTCTCCATGAATGTGTCTGCCCAGGTGAGGGCATTCCCGTCGTTCATGAATGACAAGGCGAAACCTATCTTCTTCTCATCTGTTGAGTAGATATTGACATTGATGGCGAGGTATCATAGCACCGAGCGAAGCCAGGGCATGGCATCGCGTTGTTTGCCTGTGAAGGCCTTGGGTTGGGTGAGGCGAAGTTCGGTGGGTTTGGAAGACATCGGGGATGGGGGACTGGGTGGTAAAGGGGGCATAGTGGTTCCTGAGCTAGGGCTGGGGGGTGTAGTGGATCTCCAAGAGGGGGAGGTTACGAGGGGCGGTGGTGGTGGGCGGGGGTGCCGCTTCAAAGGTGATGGAGGGGCCGAAATAGCTGCGATCTACAGCAAGGGTAGTCACGTTTCGAAGAGCTTGAGCCTTTTGTTATGACAGGTGCGGGTAGCATCAGTCGTAGACTCGATGCGCAACCTAAAGCTGCGAGACGAAGACAAGGGGCGTAGGTCCTGAGTGCAATGCACAGAGACTAGTCACTACTCCGCCTAGGCGAGTATGTGTTATGATCGGCCCCTTTTCTTTTCTTCTTTCACTCTCTTTTGCCTTGCATTACTTAAACACGCACAGCCTTTCTCTTTAGTCAGCATTCTCGGCTGTTCGTTTCCTTATCTCTTATCTCTGACTCATGCGTTCCACGATATTCCATGTAGTTCTATTACACACAGCCTTCTGACTCATTTCATGCTGTCTGTGACTCACTTCCCCTTATCTCCCATTACCTAGTTTGGGTTCCTCTCTTGTCGAGCTACCGCACTGCTTGGTCTGTGCACAGGACTCTTTACATATAAATAGGGCATAGCACAAGTGATGTATCTCCAGCTTGAGCCTACTCGAGATAGCAATCTATTGTGTCTTTGACCCTCTCGCTCCTCCCCTGCTCTCCCCTCGAACCACTTGGCCTCGCAGCGTCTTCGCTTGAGGATACTCTGCCCTCGTCTTCGACGTCGCTACATACTCGCCTAGGCGGAGTAGTGACCAGTCTCTGTGCATTGTGCATAGGACCTACGCCCCTCGTCTTCGTCTCGCAGCTTTAGGTTGTGCATCGAGTCTACGGCTGACGCTACCTGCGCCTGTGGTAACAAAAGGCTCAAGCTCTTCAAATGCGACTACCATTGTCATAGATCGCAGCCATTTCGGCCCCTCCGTCACCTTTGAAGCGGCGCCCCCGCCCACCACCACCACCCCTCGTAACCTCTCCCTCTTGGAGGTCCACTACACCCCCTAGTCCTAGCTCCAGAACTACCACGCCCCCTTCACCACCCAGCCCCCCATCTCTGATGACTTCTAAACCTACCGAACTTTGTCTCGCCCAACCCAAGGCCTTCACTGGCAAACAATGCGATGCCATGCCCTGGCTTCGCTCGGTCCTACGATACCTCGCTGTTAACATCGACATCTACTCGATGGATGAGAAGAAGATAGGTTTTGCCCTGTCATTTATAAATGATGGGAATGCCCTTACCTGGGCAGATACCTTCATGGAGAAAAGCATGCAAGGAACCAACATGGCCCTAGGGTCCTGGGACGACTTCGTCAAAGAATTCAAGGCCCACTTCGAGAGCCCCAACACCGCCGCTAATGCTTTGACCTGGTTGGCCACCTATTGCATCAACGAGCAATGCGATGGGACCTTCCAACCATCCCTCAACCAGTACATCTCCGAATTCCACAACCAGGTCAGCTTGGCGGGACTCAACGAGGCAGCTACCATCTGCCACTACTTTTTCACGGGCATCCCTGTTACGATCGGCCCCTTTTCTTCTCTTTCTCCGTTCTCTTTTACCTTGTATTACTTAAACGCGCACAGCCCTTTCCTTTGTCAGCGTTCGCGGCTGTGCGATTCCCTTATCTCTTATCTCTGACTCATGCGTTCCATGGTATTCCATGTAGTTCTATCATGCATAGCCTTCTGACTCGTTTCACGTCGTGCATGACTCATTTCCCTTATCTCCAGTTTCCGCATTTGGGTTTCTTTCTTCTTGAGCTGTAGCACTGCTTGGTCTGTGCACAGGACTCTCTACATATAAATAGGGTGTAGCACAAGCGATGTATCTTTAGCTTGAGCCTACTCGAGATAGCAATCTATTGCGTCTTTGACCCTCTCGCTCCCCCCTCTGCTCTCCCTTCGAACCACTTGGCCTCGCAGCGTCTTCGCTCAAGGATACTCAGTCTTCGTCTTCGACGTCGCTACATACTCGCCAAGGCGGAGTAGTGACTAGTCTCTGCACATCGCGTGTAGGACCTACGCCCCTCGTCTTCGTCTCGCAGCTTTAGGTTGCGCATCGAGTCTACAGCTGACGCTACCCGCGCCTGTCGTAACAATCCCCCCTTCGCTTTCTGAAAAGGTGTACCTTATGGACACCATCCCTACCACCATCGATGATTGGATCAAGAATGCCTCTTGTCTCGACGACCAGCACAAATGTACTAAGCTTGTGGCCCGCCAGCACAAGCACTCCTCTACCCCCACCTTCGTCCCTCGCCCCACTCAGACCCCCTGTGACAAAGACCCCAACGCCATGGATGTGGATGCTATTCGCATTCCAAAACTCACCCCTGAAGAGCGAGAATGCTGCTTCAAACAAGGACTTTGCCTCCGATGCAGGAAATCGGGCCACTTCTCTAACAAGTGCCCCACCTTTAAAGACCTTCCTCCACGCCTGAAAGCCGACCAAAAGGTCGCCAAAGCCGAAGAAGAAGTACCGGATCTCATAGACGAAGATGACGATGAAGACCTTCATGTAGAGGCAGTGGGGATAAAGGATTTTTGAAAGGGAGGACTCCTTCGATGCAAGTACCTCCCCAACGTTTTGTTTCTTGTGCGCCTGTACTAGTATCCACATCAAATAGAGCTATGCGTATCCCCATTCAGCTCATGGTATCCTCACACACTATGAAAGTCATCGACTCTCCTGCTCTAGTTGACTCTGGAGTGGAAATCTCTTGCCTTGACTGGGCTTTCGCCCGGAAACATCATCTCCCTCGCACCCGCCTAGAACAACCAATCCGCGTCCGCAATGTGGATCAATCCGCGAACTCTAACGGAGATATTTTATTCTCTACCAAACTCTACATCTCTGTCGGGGAAGGAGTTACCCAAAAGGTGCTCTTCTACCTCATGAACTGTGGCAAAGAGAATGTCATCCTCGGTCTCCCCTGGCTACGACTCGCCAACCCAACTATTGATTGGGAAAAACAAACCATCTCTGTCCCCGAAGCCCTTGACCAATCCGCAGATCTCTACCATGCCTATGTCGCTGATCAGAAGAGACACGACTCCCACTACCGCGCCCCGCCTCTAAGAGGTTTTGGGGAAACTTCGATTCGGTGTGTCAACACAACACCCGAAACCCACAGACACTTGCATGCATATCTGGATATCCAGTCCGAGAAACAGTGGCAACATCAAACCCTCAGCCACTACTCCATCAACCGCATCACCCGAGGAGGACCATACATCCTGCCCTCTGCCACCATCGCCCGCTACTCTGAAGCAACCAAACTTGCGGAGAAAGCCGGGACCCAGATCCAAGAGGTCACCTTGCCCCCAGAGTACTCAGACTTCGCCAAAGTCTTTGAGGAAAAGGACTGCGAATCACTTCCCCCGTCACGACCCTACGATCATGAAATCAACCTCAACGAGTCCTTTGTCCCGAAGATCGGGAAAATCTACCCCTTGTCCCCCGAGGAACAAAAGGCAACCGAAGCCTTCCTAGATGAAAACCTTCGCTCCGGGAAAATTCACCCCTCTAAATCCCCACAGGCCTCCCCCTTTTTCTTCGTTAAGAAGAAGGATGGCAAACTTCATCCGTGCCAAGACTACAGATACCTGAACGAACATACTATCTGTGATGCCTACCCCCTGCCCCTTGTCTTGGACCTCGTTGACAAGATCAAAGGAGCAAATGTCTTCACCAAATTTGACGTCCGATGGGGTTATAACAACGTACGCATCAAGGACGGTCACCAGTGGAAAGGCGCCTTTATCACCCACAAGGGCCTTTTTGAACCCATGGTTATGTTTCTTCGGCATGAACAACTCCCCGTCTACTTTCCAGCGTTTCATGAACGACTCCTTCAGAGACATGATCACCGAAGGATGGCTCGTCATCTATATGGATGACCTGCTCATCTTCTCCCCCGACAACAAATCCCACACTGAGCATACCCGCTGAGTCCTCCAACGCATGATGGAGTTAGATCTTCATCTATGACTGAACAAATGCAAATTCGCCACTCCCAAAGTAGAATACCTTGGGATGATCGTCAAACCAGGTGAACTCGCTATGGACTCTGTCAAGCTTGACGGAATCGCTTCCTGGCCCACCCCAAAGAAAGTCAAAGATGTACACTCCTTCCTGGGATTCGCAAACTTCTATCGGTGCTTCATCCCTTCATACTCTGACGTCGCATGCCCTCTCATTGACCTCACCAAGAAAACCGCAGCATGGCTTTGGACTCCCGAGTCCCCAATGCCAAACCTCCTTTGACGAGCTCAAGAAGCTCTTTCTCTCTCGACCCATCCTTCGTCTCCCAGACCTCTCCAGACCCTTTGCTGTGGCCACCGACGCATCACGAGATGCTACCGGAGCCATCCTCCTCCAGACTGACTCGAACGGGGATTGGCACCCCTGTTCCTACCTCTCCCAATCATTCTCCCCAGCAGAACGAAACTATGATATCTTTGACAGAGAACTCTTGGCCATCATCCGAGCCCTTAAAGCTTGGTGCCACTACCTCCGTGGCTCGCAACACCCTGTGCAGGTCTTCACTGACCACAAGAACCTGACGTACTTCCATCAGCCCCAGAACCTCAACCGTCGCCAAGCACGATGGCTCCTCGACCTAGCAGATTTCGATCTCAAAATGACGCATGTCCCCGGCTCCCTACTCTCCGGTCCTGATGCCCTCTCTCGCCGCCCAGACAGACTCTCATCCGAGTCTGACAACCAAGTGGTTACCCTCCTCCCTGAGACCCTCTTCATCCGAGTAGTGGACTCCGTCCTTGTGACTGCCATCTGGATTGCTATCGCGACTGCGTCTACGTCCCTGAACCCGATCGTCTCTCGATCATCAAATGTGCCCATGACCACCCCTCTGCCGGCCACCCCAGATATCTCAAAACCCACCAATTGGTTGCTCATGACTTTTGGTGGCCCGGCCTCACCACCCAAGTCCGCCACTTTGTCGACGGCTGCGCTCTTTGCCAGCAGAATAAGGCAAACACTCACCCCACTGTCCCTCCGCTCTTCCCAATCAAATCCCTCGCTTCTCGCCCTTTCCAGCAGGTCTCCTGTGATCTAATCACCGACCTCCCATTATCTAATGGTTTTGACAGCCTGTTGGTCATGGTCAACCACGGGCTTACTAAGGGGGTAATTCTCTGCCCAACTAAGAAACAAATCACCACCGAGGGAGTAGCCACCCTCTTTTTTCACAAAGTCTACCATCGTTGGGGCCTCTACAACAAAATCATCTCTGATCGTGGTCCCCAATTCACATCCACCTTCGCTCGGGAGCTTGGAAAACTCCTGAAATACGACCTCTCCCTGTCCACTGCATATCACCCTCAATTCGATGGCGAAACAGAACGAGTCAACCAAGAGGTTGAAATGTACCTTCGGATCTTCTGCGGGAACAACCCAACCGCATGGGCTGATCATATCACCCACACAGAATTCACACACAACCACCGCCCCCACTCTGTCACCGGCAAATCGCCGTTCTACCTCATGTATGGCTTCGAACCTCGTGCCCTCCCCACGGTCCTCACGGAAACACCACTTCCTGCCCTGGAAGAATGCCTCAAGGCCCTTTCCACAGCAAGGAACGAGGCACTTGCCACCCATGAACTTGCACGCCAAGTGATGGCATCCCGCACACGCCATTCCTTCACCCCATTCACGAAGGGAGACAAGGTGTGGTTAGAAGCAAAAAACCTCAATCGCGCATCGCGAACCCTAAATTTGCACCAAAAAGGGAAGGGCCCTTCGTTATCACGGATGTCCTATCTCCCCTGACATATAGACTCTGACTTCTGGTGACATGGAAGATCCACCCCGTGTTTCACGCTTCTCTCTTATCGCCCTATCGTGAAAACAGCGTACACGGTCCGAATTTCCCAGCTCCACCCCCGGAGCTAATAGAAGGCGAGGAAGAATACGAGATTGAGAAGGTTCTGCACCACAGGGGAACACCACGCTCCCACATGTTCCTGATCCGATGGAAGGGCTACACCGCTGAAGAAGACTCCTGGGTCCCAGAACGGAACTTGAAAAATGTAAAGTCCGCTCTCCAGGAATATAAGAACCTCCACCCGAAGACCTTCTCTCTCTCAAAGCAGTAAGCTTCCTGCCTCATTACACCTTCTATCGTCTTTGCCCCCTCACCTCTCCAATTCTCTTTTAGCATGTCCCTGAATGTCTCTACCACATCTCTCTCGTCTCCCTTGTCCCTATCTGTTTCAGTACCTCCTACGGAGGACCATCCTGCTTCGCCTCCGCGTACCCGTCTCCGCCGATGGCCAATGCTCCTCATCCTGAGGATGCTGTGGTACTGGCAATGGGCAGTCTTCCTCCTAGCCCAGGCACTACATATACCGTCCCCGTCCTCGAGCCGCCTGCCGACGCCCCAACCCCCATAATCTCTGTGGACATCCCTATCCATGCCCATACCCTCAGGTCTTCCGACCCCACCGACAATGAGCGCAGTGCGCTTCATGAGTTTCTCATGGATCCCCACATGTTTACGAGGATCTCCGCTTTTACTGACCCCTCTTCATTATTCTTCCTCCTTTATATGATCTATCTCCAGTTGGAACGACTCCCCCATCTCTTCCAGTCCCTCATTGGCAGTGACCACCGCGGCACCACCCTCATTGGAGCCTCCATCCGAAACATCCACTCTCGGGCCATGGGACATATTCACGATGTCACCCACCAGATGGGTTACCTAGATTTCGTCCAAGACGTCGACAGATACCTCCAGGAAACCGCCGCAGTCACAATTCCTACTGCTGTCTCTATTAGGGACTTCACACTCCGCTCCCCCTCGCCCTCGCCCTCTGAAATCATTTGTGACTTGGTCCCCACAGTAAACGATACGCCCAGCGCTTCGTCCTCCCCCCTTGACCCTATGGAAGCGCTGGCCATCAACGCTCTCCAGGCCCGCTTCGACCGTATCCAAGAAGCCACCATCCAGCGACGCATCCTGCAGGGGGACCTACCCTGTCCTAGTGACCATCATTGATACCGGGACTCTTGCTTCATTTGTCACAGGCTTGGACATATTCGGGTTCACTGCTCCCATTACACATGCCCCTTCTGTCATCGTTGCTCTCCTGGTCACACCCAAGCCGCATGCCCCTTCCGCAACCATCGTTCCCCGCCCGGGTCCTCCTTTTCTTCAGCTTCCTCCCACAGTTCTCACCATTCCCAGGGTTCCTTTTGGTCCCGCGCCTCCTGCGCTTCCGGCCGCTCTCAGCGCTCTGGCCGCAGGCTTCCAGTACCTCCACCTTGATCCCCGCCAGCACTGAATGCGGACGACGACTTCTGCTTTGACTCGGTCGGAGAGAGCAATATGTGTGGATCACCCGTCAGATCTTGCCAAGGTCTGTAAAAGAGGTCTCACTAGGGTTTCGACCCTACTAAGGGGGTAATGTTATGATCGGCCCCTTTTCTTTTCTTCTTTCGCTCTCTTTTGCCTTGCATTACTTAAACACGCACAGCCTTTCTCTTTAGTCAGCATTCTTGGCCGTGTGTTTCCTTATCTCTTATCTCTGACTCATGCGTTCCACGATATTCCATGTAGTTCTATCACACACAGCCTTCTGACTCATTTCATGCTGTCTGTGACTCATAACCCCTTATCTCCCATTACCTAGTTTGGGTTCCTCTCTTGTCGAGCTACCGCACTGCTTGGTCTGTGCACAGGACTCTTTACATATAAATAGGGCATAGCACAAGTGATGTATCTCCAGCTTGAGCCTACTCGAGATAGCAATCTATTGCGTCTTTGACCCTCTCGCTCCCCCCCCTGCTCTCCCCTCGAACCACTTGGCCTCGCAGCGTCTTCGCTCAAGGATACTCTGCCCTCATCTTCGACATCGCTACATACTCGCCTAGGCGGAGTAGTGACCAGTCTCTGTGCATTGCACATAGGACCTACGCCCCTCGTCTTCATCTCGCAGCTTTAGGTTGCGCATCGAGTCTACGGCTGATGCTACCCACGCCTGTCATAACAGTATGTAGCGACATTGAAGATGAAGGTGGAGTATCCTCGAGCGAAGATTCTGCAAGGCCAAGTGGTACGAGGGGAGATCAGAGGGGGAGCAAGAGGGTCAAAGACGTAATAGATTGCTATCTCAAGTAGGCTCACGCTGGAGATACATCGCTTGTGCTAGACCCTATTTATATGTATAGAGTCCTGCGCACAGACCAAGCAGTGCTACAGCTCGATAAGAGAGAAACCCAAATGTGGTAACTGGAGATAGAGGGAATGAGTCATGCACAGTGTGAAACAAGTCAGAAGGCTGTGTATGATAGAACTATATGGAATGCCATGGAACGCATGAGTCGCAGATAAGAGATAAGGAAACGCATAGCTGTGAATGTTGCCTAAGAGGAAGGGCTGTGCGTGTTTGAGTAATACAAGGTAAAAGAGAGCGAAGAAAGAAAAGAAAAGGGGCCGATCATAACAGGGATCTACTACCATTGCTCAGTCACTGCAGATATACATTGAGTTTGTAATGACACACTTATGTCGAGAATTGCATGATAGTCGCCAAGCATTCTCCATTCCCAATCTGATAACTTCAGCTTCTCCAGTTCGCGGTGGTTGAGTAAACTCAGAAAGTAATCTACTGCCTGGCATAAACCAAAAAAAATTATTCAATTACTGGGTTCTGTGGTGTCAAAAGTAACTCGAAACTTACTCAATGAGATGATCTATCATATCATATGTAGAATCCCACCTTGTTTTGGCATCATGCTTTAACTTGTGCTTGGGAAGTGTCTTAATAGGGCTTTCAGGAGGTTGAAACCAGTTTTTCACATTGCTGAGTTTAATGGTATCCAGAAAGTCATCCTGATGAAGCCCAGATGAATGGACCGCGATGATGATGGAATGGCTTAATTTGATAGGGTCCTTTTTGACCACAGTCATGTATTGTTCACAATCAGCTCAGTTCGGATATGCATTAGCCCAGGCTTCCATCATCTCTTCGACCAAAGAAGTTGAGAAGCTGTTCAAGACATGTCATGCAGGAAACATCTGATTTGCTGATCACATGCATCAAACTTGATATCCCGCACATGCAACAGGGTTTCTAAGTTCTGCATGCATGTTTTGTCATTCGAAGCATTGTCCATCGAGAAATGTCTGACCTAGTAATATTGTCTCAGCCAACAATCAGTTATAAGTAGGCCATAAATGAACCTTTGACGTAATGCCAACATGGTCAAGCAGTGCAAGTATTGTCTGCGCCAACAATGCACCATCGTGGCTCCCTTTTATGTGTGTAAAACCGATCATTGTAGATTGCAACACCAAGCAGTTGTTGGAATCTTCGGCAATCCAATGGGCTGTGAGGGTGAGGAAGCCTGCTCTATTGTTTGCTGACCAAGTGTCGGCTGAGAACGAGACTCGACCAAGTGCATTCTAAGTAGGGAAAATCAAGGAGATAGAACATAGAAACAACAAATACACATATTGAACTCCTGACCAAGAGCAATGAGATATTGCCCCCACGTTTCAATGATCTTGTTGCGGACAGTCATCTAATGAGGTATGTCAGACTCGTGAAGGTTATCCTGAAGGAACAGAAGAAGATCCCAGAATTCTCTATGGTCTATGACACTGATTGACTGTGAATGCTAAGTAAGTGTTCAGTATTCAATAAAATTAAGTGCACCTGGTCATCCACCATAATGAAGGAAATGAGCCATTTGATGAGCTCCTCCTTTGAAAAGGGAGGTAGAGTGGATTGACCATCAGAGTCATCGACCACTTCCTGGCTGGCTGCAGGTGCTCGTGCACAAAGACCCCTGAGTGTTCCATTCTTGGCTACTGCTTGGCGCATCTCCATGATTGTGTAGCCCAGCAGTATAGCCTTCTTGATGCTGTCGAGCCAGATCAGCCAGCCACTTGCTTCTACAAGCTCCGAGTACTTGTGGATGTGCCAAAGATCGAGGTGGCCATGAAGAATGGATGTACCAGACTTGGCTGCATAGATGTAAGTATGCTGTGTGGAATACTTGTGCTTCCAGGTGGTCATGTCAGTGTCGTGAATTTCTCTAGAATATTTGGAATAATGGTTCAAAAACAAAGTTAAGATAAGAGGGACATACCTGCAATGTTTACAAATAGAACTCTCTGCAGTCTGTTCGAAGAAGTATTGGACATCAATGGTACTTGCAGTCTTCGTGAATTGTGTTCGAGAAGGATCAACAAATGGGTCATGGACTGCAACTTGGGCAGACTTTAAGTTCTTGAGTGGATAGCCAGATCGAGCCCTAGGAATGTTATTGTCAACATCATCAGTCTCTGACTCAGTATCCCCAGTGAGCTCTCCTTCAATATCTATTTCCTCCCCACCCTCATCATGCAAGTCTGGGATGCATGCAGAGTGGGATCGATGTGTAGAGTGAGCAATAACTTGAGCTGCTGCTGCTTTCTGAGTAACCTGTTTGGCCCGACCTCCTCGTCTGGGCATCGAGGGTGCAAGTGTGGCCTCTGAAGGATCTTGGTTAGCCTGAGTTTTTGCTTTTCATGCCATGAGAGTGAGGAGTAGAGAAGTAGAAAGAGGGAC
This sequence comes from Spongispora temasekensis, assembly GCA_038094675.1. Classification (NCBI taxonomy): domain Eukaryota; kingdom Fungi; phylum Basidiomycota; class Agaricomycetes; order Boletales; family Boletaceae; genus Spongispora; species Spongispora temasekensis. Next base: position 4,430 of record JBBPUL010000317.1, on the reverse strand, counting down.
ACCAACCATGCATTTTTTCTGTCACCTTTAGGCTGATCCTGGAATGAAATTGAAGAGGCAATTTAAGGCACAGTGGCTTGGCAATGAACACATGTTTTGAAGAGTCATTGAAAAACAGGTGCTCAGAAAGGAATTTGCACTTACGAGGATTGGCCAACAACCATGCAAATGGTAAGTATCAACAAATAGACACAATGATTGTATCTTGATCTAAAAGTTCAATGATTCAGCTATGTGCATGATGATCGATGACTTCAAGCTTTGAAGGAACTACAGTATCATTGAAGTATGAGACAATGTCACCATGACTGTGGACTCTGATATCAGATTACATAATCAGACAGTCTAGCAAGCCATGCACAATACAGTAAACATATACTAACTGCCAGCCTGTGACAGATTCCAATTGGTCACCAGGGTTGTGATAGATCCTTGCCTGCTTCTTCAAGTCACTTCACTGGCTTGTCAACCACCAACCCAGCTTCCTGTGGAACAGCATCTGGACCCTCACACATGTGCCTCTGCTTCTTGTGAGATGATTTGGCAGAAGCGCTAAGCTTGTGCTTGGTAGCAGCATGCCACTCGCTATAATGCTCATGTGCAGCCATACCCATGGCCATTCGGAATGACCAAAGCACAGACTTCCAGGGTATCTGCAATGTTTCTATGGGCCGACAAACCCATTCAACAAGTTCATTGTCTGCCTGACTGGCCTCCATCTCAGCGATGAGTGATGCCCTGAGACATCTGGAAGTGCTATTAATGAGTGAATCGACCCTCGACAGATCTTGGGTTGGATAAAGTTCCTGAGAAGCGATCAACACAACAAATGATGCAGAGTAATCACATACCCCAAAGGCCATGAATTCATCTTGAAGGTCAACATTGATAATGAGAGCATCATCAGAGTGATGAAGGTACACCTCTATGGTTACTTGTGTTATGGAAATCCAGGTGAACTCATCCATAACCACAGGCCCTAAGCTATTGTCAGCAATAGGCGGCATAAATTCCTTGTATATGAGGAGGGGTCTGGAGCACAAGTTCTTTGAAACATCTGTGCCAGATGGAGATGCACATTTTGGGGACTCATAGATTGTGATCATGAATGCCAGATCAAGCATGGGTTGAGACTAAACAATTTGCTTCAGGTGGGCACAGGTATCAGAAGGCGGGATGGTGAATGCAACTTCTCCAATCCACTTCAGGATAAAAGGATCTTCTGGGGCTTGACAAGAGTTGTTCTTGATCACGAGCTAAAAATCAGGGATTGCTTTTCCTCTGGACCCATCATGCTTAGTGTAGAAGAGCAGCTTATTCATGCTGTTGTTTAAATTGTAAATATCTCTATCCTGGCCAATGTTGTGAGTAAAGGAACTGATGATGTGGTCCAGGGTTGTTGTGAATGATTTGTGTGCAGATGATGGCTTCATGATTATGAGTTTTTCTGTGTCATCAATGTAAATGACCCTGTTAGCAAAGGAAGCAATTGTTAATACAAATGCTTCCAAATTCAAACTCAACTTACTTTATATGATGTTCCTCTGTGAATGCCACCAACAAATCCACGAAATTGTTGGGTGTGAATTGATGGACTACCTGACATAATGAAGTTGAGACTTTGCATAAGATGGTAACAGTGTAACAAACTTGGACTGTATCAAGGAGTAAGTCGGGGAGGTGTGAGAGGACCTGGGCTAGAGATGCGAATCAGATCAGTGTCAGTAGTCAAATAGTGAATCACTACCTATTTTAGCATTATCCCACTCATCTTCATTATGCAGTGTTTTCACCATGCCCCACTCGCTTGCAGGCTTGAGTTGGTTACTCTTGGTCTTAATGTAAGTGGGGGGCTGAAACTGTGAACAATGTATAATCTTCTGCTTCACTCCTAAATGAATACATTTTAGTTCAGGCCACTGTTGGTTAACATGTGGCACCTTTGTTTGGTTTCATCCAAACTGCAGGCATGTTGGGACTCCTGAAATGACAATACTTGCTATTTGTGATAACTTCATCAAGTTGCTGTAGCCGATGCTATGTGTATGCCTGAGTTGTGGCTTGTGGTACACAAAACACTGTGTACTCCATTTATATATACAAGGTATCAGATGATTTGTAATACATCACTCAGGATCCTAATAAATTATAATGATCTGGAAGAGCATTAGATCAGAATAAACCATGTCATACTAAATGTACCTACAAATGATATTCAGATTTGGATGAGATGCAAAAATGATATAACCTTCATGAACACAACTCCAAGGGTCCATTAAGCTTCCTATGCACTGACATATACATCCAGCATCTGCATGCTTTGCAGCTGTGTAGGAGATGTGCGCCTTGTTGCCCTCGTGACTGGATACAATCTGCCTCTGTTGCTGACAATGATGAAATAAGCTAGATGCAGTAGTGTGGTCCATATAGTTCCGTCAGTAGATCATGCTGTGCTGCCGTGTACTGTCTGAATCCAATAATTTGAATGAGGAGAGAGCAGAGTGTGCTGGGAGCTGGTAAAGGGCTACTGAAGGCACACATGCATATGCAGTCAGGAAAGCAGAAGTAAATGTCTTTGCAGGAGGGGAAAGGAAAATAAAATACCAGTGATGCACAAGGGGGTTGGAAAAGTTTTACACTGAATGGCTCTACATCATAGAGTCTGTGACTCTGAGGCACTGGTCAGTCAAATTCGATTGATTGATTGAGTGAGTGAGTTAATGGTGAGTAAATGATATCAGTGTCATATGACCAATCCAGGCCGAATGATTCCTGTTGTTTTTTCACCCAGTTATGATGACAAACCAGTTTGAGGACTGGAACTATGGTTTGTGATGGTTTTGATGTGACCAGGTTTCTCTGTCACTTAGTCTGGTCTATGGTGCTCGGAACTATTACCAGTTTTGGTCTAGAACCACTGGCAAACTGGGACCATGGCAACACTAGTGGTGGTAGAGATGATATAAATCAAGAAGAAAGAGGCTGTGGGAAAAAAAACTCGCAGGTGTGTTGTTTATATAGTGTGGTGGTACAAATAAATGAATATAACCAAATATGGAATCCACACTTTTGCGCTTTTTTGAGAATCAAGTGTGAGAACTTGAACTTACATCAGCAATCACTCTTTAAAACTGCCAAGTCCAACTAACCAAGCACAACAAATAATAACGGCAGTTTTATGCTTAGACATAGCTGTACCAAATGTAGTATAGAGTAGTGTCTTACATTCTGCGCAATAATTACATAATCCGGTGCGCATGCGGCCCAGATATAGCCAATTTAATCTCAGAGTTATTTAAAAAGGGAAATGCTATATAAAAAAGTGCATGGGAATTATATGCTTAGTAATGGCTGTACCAGATGTAGTATAGAGCAGTGTCTTTCATTCCGCCTCATAATTACATAATCTGGTGCACATGCGGCTCAGATATAGCCAATTTATGTAATCTCTAATGGTATTTAAAAAGCAAATGCCATATAACAAATGTGTGTGGGAACTTTATGCTTAGTAATGGCTGTACCAAATGTAGTACAGAGTATTAGCTTTCATTCTATCCAAGTCCGGCACAGATGTGGTCAGGATATAGCCAATTTCATCTAATATTACTTAAAGAGGAAAAAGCTTTATAACAAAGGTGTGTGGGAATTATCTGCTTAGTAAGTGCTATACCAAATGTAGTATATAGTAATGGTGTTTGTTCCATTTTATAATTACATAATCTGGTGCAAATCCAGTCATGATATAATCAATTTAGTGCCACTATATGTATATTATTTGTTAGTGAATTATTACTTAGATTATATGTAATTTGATTAGTGTTTGGTTGTGCTTAGTTAGTAGTTGGTTAGTGTTTGAATGTGTTTGGTTAGTATCTGGCTAGTAATGAGAGTGAGCACTCAGTCGAAGGAGTAGAACGACTGTATTACGTACCTAATGAGAGTGAGCACTAAGGTACATGTTAGCGAGAGTATAAACGAGCATGATTAGTAGCATACCTCAGTCGAAGGAGTAGAACGACTGAGGAATGTACGGAATGATCCGGAACTGTAAGTAGTAGGTATTCCTAACCCAAACTAACCAATGTTTTCCTACTAACCAAGTCTAACCAGTGCTTTGCTAATATTCCTTCCTACTAACCAAGTCTAACTAGTGCTTTGTCAATATTCCTAACCCAAACTATAACCAAACACAACCAAACATACTAATCAAATACTAATCAAGTATCCATTAAATATAATAAAGTACACTACTAACTAGACACTAACCAAATATAACCAAACAAACCAAGCAGACACTAACCAAACACAATCAAACACACTAACCAGGCACTAATCAAGCACTTACCAAATACAATCAAGCATACTAACTAGATACTAACTAAATATAACCAGTAGACTAATCAAATATTAATCAAATACAATCAAGCAGA